>JABFQC010001510.1:0-19031 GCA_022817085.1 Psilanteris sp. ZL-2020 | reverse complement strand
ATGTTTACCGCTTTAAAAACAACTAAAACGTTCCCTTTTTGTTATTTTATAATATACTGATTTGTTCGTAATAATCTTTTACATTAACTAATTCGTTAAGTTCTTAAATATTATGTGCGTTTAATCATCTCACCGTCCATGAAAGAACTGGATTTGCTCGCGCTGAATGTCTTTGCCAAATTCAGACGAAGCCCTCATATTGGCGATCAGGGCATTTAGTGATTTTTCGATGATGTGCTCCTGCTGCTTCAACACCATCAGCGTGCGAATGCATTCTGTGTTAGGTGTGTGACGCGATTTCATATAACGTGAATTATAACGCTTCCCGCGATTGTTTTCCTTTTGAGCCATGATTTGAGCGACTTATTCGTACGGGCGTTTGTTACGATCATGCATCTTGACAGTTCAAGTATGAACTGTTTAGTATGAGTGAGAAGCAGTGTTGAGTTTCCATAGCGATGTATTGATGAGTTGTGTTATATTATTCTTTACATAGTGAGCCTGTCTATAGTTTACATGATTTAAATAATAAACTACCAGAATACTTTATTTCAAGTACCATTTAACGAGTGCGCGTTTCCATTTAAAAGTTGGACGAATATCATCAGACTACTAGGATGTGCCAATATTGACTTTTGATGATGAGGTACTTAGATTGATTTCTGCGTTGAACGTTTTAAGGATTTATTATTTGGTTTTAAAAACAAATTACACGCATTGCAATATTTGTTATGATATATTTTGAAAGTTACGGTTTCTTCAATTTGGTTAAAAATCTGTTGGTTAAGCAAACTTAAAATACAGCAATTAATGTATTTTAAGATTTTTAATGAAGTTAAAATGAAAGTAATTGTTTAACATTTGATTGCGTATATTGTAAATAAATATAGGTTTTTTCAAACGATTGCTTGAGGTTAAATCGAAGCTTTTTAATAGTTATTTAATTTTGTGCTATTAAATTTGGTTATGAAATATTAAAACGAAGATATATTGATTTAAAAATATGAAATTCGAAAAGTATTTTGAGAATTTTTTCATTAATAAGTATATTAATTTGTGTTCATTGAATTTGAATGTTTAATAACCTAGTTTCTTATTAAACTATATTGTATATATATGTGTGTTCTGATAGACAGGTTTATCGACCTGTAAAAATATGCATCATTGGTTGTACAATTTTATTAATGATTGATTTCGTTAATATACTTCTTTAAAATTGTAATTTATGGATCATAGCGTGTTGCAGATTATATACATTAATTATAATAATAATACATTTGTTATTAATAATTATAATTCAATGATAATTCAGTTATATAGAATTCTATAAACAGAAAATATGTTTTGGATAAATTATATAAATATAATTTATATGTAATATTATTATTCAAATAGGACACATGCAATTATATAATTATAAATACTTATACTTATATAAATTATAAATATATGTTAGCCAAAGATAGACAATATATATAGATACTTATTCGATTAGAAATTACTTTAAAAGGGATGTATAATATATTCCGGAAGTAGAATACAAGTTAAATACGTGTTGATTTTCTTTTGATCAATTTATTAGGTGAAAGGTTACAGGCTATTTTAGGTAAATTTATTAGTTGCAGTCATCGATTTTCAAGGCATTCAATTATTATTGTAAGGGTATCTTAACATCATGGTGCTTTTTGATCGTTAAATGGATTGCAAGGAGAGCGTGCCAAATATTTTCTGTTAATTGCTATAGTAGCACATATTTTTATTTACTTATGTATTTGAATTTTACGGACTAATACCCGTTTATATTTTTCAGCTATTTTATACTATTTTATATTTTACATCACAAATCATGAAAACATAAAAATAGATTTGACAATCGAATGTTTTGTCTTTTGTAGGCGGAGGAATTTAATAATTTATATTGTACCAATATTTATATTATATAGTCAAATATTTGATAAAAACTACAAATTATAAATGGTTTTTCATTATTACTCAATAACTGAAAATTAATGAAATTTATTAATTGTGATCTACTTACCCTATCAGCGAATAATATTATTTAAGAATATTCTAGATAAATTATAATATTCTTAGAATATTCTACAAATATTAAATAATATTATTCGCTGACAGGGTACGGATTTTATATAATATTTATAATATAATATGTATATATTTCAAAAGTTTATATTCATATATACAATTGTATTTAATTTTCAAATTTTATATACTTTTTTATACCGAATAAGAGTAAATTAATTTAAATTTTGCAGCAAATAAATTGCGAGGAAAAATACACAAATTGAATATTTATATTTGTTAGGTACTATTTTTAAATTTTTGAGGTTTTCTAGTAATTATTAATATATATTTTTTTCCGTAATATTTTGAATTAATTTGATTACACCTTAAAGTACCTATTTTATTTATTTTATGATTGTTGCAAATATAATAATAATACACTTATCTGAAGATAGCATATATTAAATATTTGCGACTCGCAAATTATTGAAGTTGACATCTGTCAAAAGCGTCGAAAACGACTCAATGACGAGTCGGGAATAAATAGAAATCAATTCAAATATAATTATATATTGTTTTTCAAATATAATCAATTCAATATAAATTCAAATTTCATTTTTGAAATGAAGTCGGTAATGAGTCAGTTGAGAGTTGTCTTTAAGCGTCGATAGTTTGATAATTGTTCATCAACAATTATTAAAATAATTTATTTGTCTTATATTTAAAAATAAGCAATATATAAATAAATATTTATCACTGATGCGTAAACAACAAGTTTTCGAAGATTTTAACAGACACTAAATTCGAAGTCAAAAATGAGTGGTTTGTGAGTTGCAACATTTTAATAGGATAATGATTTTATTTTTATTATATTTTATTATTACATATTTTATATTTTATCCAATATCTAACTCATCTATTACAATAAGGTTTATAATTTTAATTAAATACAATAAGTTAATTTTAATACGGGACACATCGTGTCTTTAAAATGAAACAGATTAACATGGGGAAAATATCCTTGTGTAGTATTAAAAAATTAAATTTAAAAATAATTGTATCGAATTAAATTAAATTTAAATTTGTAATCATATAATTTCATTGGGATTAAACACATTTTGATCATTATGAATAAAATATTATATTATATTTATTTTATCATATCGATTTGCTTTTTTACGTGTGCACAATTACATGTCCAAACTTCTTTACCAGTAATATGTAATTTATCATTTATTGTCATATATATTCTATATACCTTCAGATGTAAGTGTAGATATCACCTGATAAATTCTGGTATAATATGTTTAAAAAACTATGTACGTTTTATAATTTAAAAATATATAATATGAGACATTAATATTTTAGAATAATATTCTTTAATACTGATATCTTTAATATTATTATTCTTAGTAAATATAATACTGCAATTGATAACAACAACTAAAACGTCAAAACTAAAACAACTAAAACTAGAACTAAACAGAATAAATAATTTTTTGTTTAAAATGTATTCTAATCAATCAATAATTAAAATTTACATTTAAACTAAATTTACTATAATATTTGCTATTATAAAAATGAAAACAAATTGAATTGTTTAACATATTGTATGCACAAAATATTAAATGAAGAGTGTCCCTCCGTTTCTGTTGCATTTTGAAATGTTCTTCAAATGTTCAACTGTTTATTAGTTTATTAAATATATATTTTATATTCTTGATATACCCTATGAATCTAGCAATCTAAATCGTAGAAGATGCTTAATATGCCCCAAGAATCAATGATTATAATTATGGTAAAAAATGAAACGATAACATGTTATTTTACACTCAGAAAAATTAAACGTAGAAAATTGCTGTTTATAACACTAATTTGGAAACATTAAAGTAAAAACCTAAAAATTACTGTTTTTCCTTGTAAAAATACAGTTTTTCATACCAAATTTTCCTTCTATTTTTTAATATAATGCTATTATAAACAGTAATTTTTAGGATTTTGTTTTAATGTCCCCAAATTAGTGTTATAAATAACAATTTTCTAAGTTTAATTTTTTTGAGTGTAGCATTTTTCAAGTTCAAATTTGCCTTTTTTATATATATTCTGCATAGAGATTATAGATTAAAATATGATAATGAAAAACAAAATTAATATTTTTAACTAAATGCAACATTTTAAATATATCATTATATAAATAAAAACATTATTAAATCCATTTTTTATATTTAAACATATTATGTGTTATATATAAGAACAAATTGTCAAATACAAATATTGTGAAAATTTTACTCCTTCAGTAATATAAATTAAATGTGTAATTTTATTGATTTTATTATAGATCGATAAAACTTATATAACAATTAATATTACCATTGAGCAGTTTAAATAAATAGAAGAAAACAGCAAATAAATAAATAAATCCATAATTCTTATAATGAAAAGGTAATAATAATGTAGTCATAGAGTAATTGCAATATAATTATTTATATTTTCTTATATATAGGTTATATAAATTGTGTACAAATTATACTTGTTCTTTACTATGTAAGTATTTATTTTATAACAATAAAATCACATGATGCACTTGTATAGTTTTTCCAAACATATATTGGTTTTACATTACATACATGTAGGTATTTGGAAATAACATTTTTTAATTCTTAATATTGCGCAAATCATTGCGCCTTTATATTACGTCATTAATTTTATTGCTTCTTTATTTGCAATACATTTAATTATTGACATTGTGTGCCAAATTTCAAAGTATACAAAGGTAAGATTTTATTTTGCACTTTCATTTAAATGAAATAACTATTACAATTTTGTTTGAAAATATCGATATTTTCATGGTTTATAATGTATGAAACTATTTTAAATGCAGGTCATATGTTTTACCAAGAAATGAATAGAACTAATTCATTTTTTTTATTCTTATTATTATATATTATGCATTTTAAATAAATATAGTAGCCGCCTTCTCATGGAATCTCGAATTGGAATCTTCGTTAAATAACTATTCTTCATTTCTTAGCCATATTAAGTATTTATTTTGAAGCATAGGTAATCCAATTCCAGATATATATTTTCCAAATATGATCCTTTGGTTGTTGATATTATACGTAATTCTGTAACAAACATAAACGTATTGTATCAATAACAATGTTTTGAAATAATTATATATAATTATATTTTAAATATTCTTATTTTTTTATGTTAACAAACCACTATTTTTTACAGTGATTATTATTCATTTTTTTTTCAATGTTTAAGTCTTTAATACATGAAGATATAAACTGAACATATTACATTGATATAGTTCGAATATTTAAAATATTATTATATCAATAAATTATTTTACAAATCCGAAATAAAATGTGTTTTTCTTTAAAAGATGATCAATATTGCAATTACATATTAAATCAATATTAATAATACATATTAAATCCTCTGATAATTCAACAATTTTTTATTCATCACTATTTTTAATCCCATATGAGAAATGTATTAATACAAAATGAAAACAATGTTTAATAAAAGTAAAACATAGTAATTTAAATTTGTATTGCAACGTTTTATAGGAATAAATTAACTAAATCGTTGAATACCTTTTTGTATTGATAATGATGAGTGTCACCGTAAAATCAGTTGTATCCGTGTCGATAGTGTAATAGACCAATCCTGACTAATACATCCTTCAATGATATTTCTCGCCTGTAAAGAAATCCAGTTTATTAATTACATTATGCATTAAAATTATAATCACACTTGCAATATGAATTATTGCAAGTTATACAAATAACAATAAATATGTTGAAAAATAATATTTTAACATTTTTTTTATTTTATTTTTTTACATTTTTTATAAGTTTACTTCAGAAATCAAGTTTTGATAAAACACTCATGCGAATTGTCATTTTGTTTTATAAAATATGTACCTTAATCCTAATAGTCAAAAATTGCATTGTTTCTGACACTACATGGAATTGAGTAGAAAAGTTAGTCCTGTGTTTGTAATTGAATAAATCCTCCTTGGGAGTTTTACAATGGCTGCTTCTCCCCTTCATCAGTATCTTCGCCTGCTTCTTCGATGTTATCCATCTTGTTCTTCATCATCATCATCTTCTTCTCTATTCCAGAGTAAAGCGTCAGCCTCATCAATTCCGGAGCTGAATTCCTCTTCTTCGTCTCAAACACTCATGTTTGAGACAAGTATCCGCTGAAAAAGTGAATTTCTCGAGCAGTAAAATGTTTCAGACAATACATTACAAAAAATGAGTATGAATTTTCCAAAATGTTTCAATGTATGTATGTTGTCACTGACAAATTAAAACATTTGTAAGCAAACGGAATAAAAATAAAGTAAAATAAAAAACAAACTGTAAATTTGAGTTGACATAATTTTTTATGGAACAATCAAGCCAATAGATTTGAATGTACGCAAATGCTAATTTATTTAATTTTAATTCAACAAATTTCCTGTTAAAGCAAACGGTATCATACAACAAAATTAAAGCTAGCTATCGGATTTAGATTTATTAAAAGAATAATTTTAATTTAGTATTTAATTAATTATAATAAGTTAGTTGAATATAGTAAATAAAATATAATTTTCAAGTTTGATCTCCCTCTTCTCGCTTTTGTTCACTGATATATTTTGTCGCGTCCTATCGTCTAACCAAATCATTGTAATCTACCGTTTAACTTCACCAGGTTTATAACTTCATAATATCAACTTTAATGATCAAATATTCTGCGATTGTCCATAAAATTAAAATAAAAGTGATGAAGTTTTGATCAAACGTGTTCTCATGTGGTGTAAAAATTAAAAAAAAATTGTTTGAACCTAAATGCGAATTGTGTCTTGTAGTTTCTTGTTTTTGGAATTGTTTTGCAAAAATTTGGTTATAAATTACTTGTAAAAAAATGTCTTCTTTCGCTAGCGGTATCTTACAATGTCACGTTGAAATGGACTAGTTATTCCGATATTTCGGTATCGCTTTCATCCTGACCAGCGTGTGTGAAATTAATCACCTAAAGTCGTTCGACCTCGAACGTTGATTTTTTCCGTGTTGCGTTTAACGACACATAACCGTGTTAAAGAAGATATTTTTATGTGTCCTAAAAACGAGGCGCAACGGATTTTTAAACAACTGAAATAAGTACCGTAAATTTTATCGTGAGTATTCGGTAAATCAAGCTGGTAACTTATAAAAACGACGTAATTTCTACATATATATACACATCAAATATAGAAGGTAGAAAAATATGTTGGCACGTTTTTCTTCCCCTCTTTGCACTCGTGAAAATATTTTGTCGACGGTACAAAACAATCCGATTCCACTGCAAATTTTGTCGAGGAACCGTCAGAATTGTCGTTAGATCAACAAAATATTTTGGTTGTTGTATAAGGGTTTGACGATTGTCAATTTTGCGTCGGAAGAAACGAAGAACAATATCAAACGGA
The DNA here is from genome assembly GCA_022817085.1 of Psilanteris sp. ZL-2020. Lineage (NCBI taxonomy): Eukaryota > Metazoa > Arthropoda > Insecta > Hymenoptera > Scelionidae > Psilanteris > Psilanteris sp. ZL-2020. The sequence continues at coordinate 11,545 of JABFQC010001510.1, read as the reverse complement.
ATAATCTGATTACAGGTTGTTAAAAAAAGAGTTTAAAAAAACTGAGTAAAAAAAGCCGATAAAAAGAGTTAGTCTGTAAAAATATGTTTTATACCTCTCAGTTTACCTCCATTATTTCTCGCACTAAAATTAGAAATTGTCTCTTCGTAACTAATCCCTCTCATAAGGCCACAACTGTACTCGTCAGAAAGTGATTCAAAGACTTAGATTGATTAAACTTGATAAATAATAAATATAAATAATAGTTGTTCATTAGTATCATTATAATTACAGTACATGCTTTAAGAATTATATTCAATAATTGATTATTCTAAATCTACGTACTTGAACAAATTTGTAACTTTGAATTGAATAACTATACCTGTTAATAGTTGATATTTTATTACCCTTTGTAATGTTTAAAAATGTCGGTTTTATTTAAGGCGAATCTTCTAATCTTAAGTCCTTTTCGTGTCTTTTTGTTTGCAAAGAAACAATTTTCATTCAAAACAGTTGTCTCTTGTGATCCAACTTAGTTGCTTTGGGGTATTCAACTTTTACCTGACGAATCTACAAGAACTTCATTTTCGAGGCTACCTTTCGATAAAGTTGGAGCGTTATTTTTCAAAGAAATTACAGAAGTAAAATATTATATTGAATAAACATGTAATTAATTCTGGTTATATGTAGCAATTTTAAAATTACATCATATTGCGGTCAATAGTAGGTTCATATAAACCGTTTCATAATTAAGAATAATTCCTAAAAAAATTATTATAGGTGTACTTTAATTAAAAAAAAGCATTCGGGTTAACCAAGTTCAAATGATCAACTTATTTTAACGGTATTACTTTAATTAAGCACAAAGATTAGGGGAAACAAACTTTCTTATGTAATTGTTTAATGTTATTTACCAGTATTTCAAACAAAAATAATAGATTAAGACTAATTACAAATAAGACAGATAAGGTAATCTTCATTAAGAAAAAGCACACGTTTTCATTTATAAAATATCTTTAATTAATAGTCGAATCAGTTAGTTTTACATATGGATTGATTAGACGTTATATATTAATTCTTTAGAATAAATAGAGAAAAATTAATACATACAATTTTGTTGATTATGATAATTGTGTTAATTTTATTTTAAAGTGTATATTAATATTTCATACTTTGACAATTTTAAACATAACGAAATAATAGAATTTTTATTCTTATATTATCGTTAGGATTTTATTGATATTAAACAAACTAATATTGATCTTTATAATTTACTATGAATTATATAAAATAATACGATTGTTAGTTCAAATACATCTAAAGAATATATAAATATTGTCAATGAATTAATAGATAAATAATAATTTATATTATGCAGAAATATTAAATGAATAGAGAAAATGTTATGAAATATTGCGAACTAAATAAATAATTTAAAATTTTACAATATTTTATAACTCTACACTCTTTTTAAGTTTTATATTTGTGTTTAATTATTATAGTTTATTGTTGAAATAAAAGACATTTTTTTTCTTACAAAAATCTGATGACAACCCAATATTCGTCCCTAATACTATCGGATTTTTAATTAAAAATAATAAATGACTTATAATTATATTTCATTTAAAGGAGAAATAAATATCTGATCTCCTTTTACTCCTCTCCTCCACTTTTCATTCGCGTTTCCTGACAGCTAAATGTTATATTGTAGTCGACCATGCAGTTTAAGCAAGAAATTGCGTTAATAAATTTAATGATTATATTAAATATATATTTATATAATAGTTAAATTTATCTTCTAACGTGTCTTATGTATGTATTTACTGAATATTTAAATAATTAAATAATTTAACAATTCTTTAAACGGAAGGATTATGAAATTCCAAACAATTAAAATAAAAAAAACATAATATATAATTAAATTTAAAATGAAATACAAGTCTAAGTTTACCCACAAAATAAAATTTGAATAATTTAATTACTGTCACATTTAAATATTATATCCTTAACACGTTCTGAGGTATTTTACAGAATAAATTTATCCCGTATAAAAATGTATATTTATTATTCATATAGAATTCCCTGCGCTATCGGATTTTTATTTTTATAATATTAAAATTTTAATGAATAATTGAATTTCAGAGGAGTATCGCTCTATTTATATATTTATTTTATACTTCTGTATTATTCTCCTCACTTCACACTTTCGCGTCCTATCAAGCTCATATATGAATATTATAACAAATCATAGACTTTTATAGGGACAAACATATGTTAGCGATTCATTGAACATAATGAAACTAAATTCCATAATGCAAAATGAAATTCCTTAATAAAATACCAATAACTTTACACATGAAGTTACTTTAATTCTTTTATGTCTTATTTCTCTTATACATTACTTCGAACAATAAATTTCCGTTAAATTATAAAAAAGTAATTACAATTAAAAGAAACCAATATCAAACGATTGTGTTTCCCTGCGCTATCGGTATATTTGAATTAAAACAACACAATTTTATTAAAATATTTTTAAAATTAAACAAATTAATTATTTGTCTTATTCTATAAGGGACAGTTTTTCCGCGGCCTAACAGCTTTCATGTTGCACATCGTAATCAATCGGAAACTTTTACTAGTAATACGATTTTATAACAACAATTTATTGTATTGTTCTATTCAAAATAAAAGTTTTTGAACGTTTGCTTAACAATAATATTACACTGTTAGTGATTTTGTTTAAAGTTTAATACATGTTGTATATTGATATAAACTTTTTGTCAGAAAGCTATAATTAACCAACATTTATGATTATATATATCTTTATATATATCTAAAGTAAAAGCAAACAATATCTCACAATACGGTCCCTGCGCTATCGGATAAAATATTTTAAATTTGTTTTTAATATATATATATTATGAATATATGAAACATATGATGTTTCTATCTCCAATCAGTCCTTTTTCTCTATTTGATTCTACTTTGTTTTTATGATTGTATTTCACTTCCTCCTTCTCTTTTTACGCATCTCTTTGCATCATTCGCGGCCTATAAACTAATCACAATGTATCGTAATCAATTGCACACTCTTACCAGAGATATCTTTTCAAGTATTTGCAAAACAAATATCAATATTAGCATATAATAACATTATAAAATTAAAACGTGGGTAAACATTAGTTATTTGTAAAAAATTCTATTAAATAGTGAATAAGTATTTATTATTTTAATTTTAATAAAGTATTTGTTACGATCTGTACAATTAATGCAATTAATTAAAAGAATTATATAAAAAAAATATAATATAATGTACCAACATTAGATCTCATATTTCATAACAAGTATAACTAATTTTGAATTATGATGGTTATAATTTATCGTTGTTTATATATTCTTTTAAAATGTATATACTGCGCTTAATAAATATAGTTAAATATACAATTTATTAATTATTCTTAACAAAAATAGTTTGTATGAAAAATTTGTTTAGTAACAGATATTAACATATACAACATATAGATACAAAAAATAACAAATAAATATATATACTCGTCGATTCGAATCGTCATGCAGTCTAGTTTCCAGTAAAATTAGATACTAACTTATAATCATAATCGTATATCTATTATAAACATATAAGGTATTTGTGTTAAAAGTAATTTTATATAAAATTCTATTTTGGACGATTATTAAAATAATTCATAGTTAAACTTACATAATACATTTAATTCTAATGTCATATATTGAAGCTTATTATATATTTTAAATATTATATAAAATACTTATATATTTTATTACAAAAATTTACAATTTTACGTCTTTACATGTACAATATGATGAAAAATACACAATAAACATTATTATTTTCAATAATATTATATCTAAAATAAATATAAAAATTATTAATATCATGAAAATACATAAATATGTAATATAATTACTTATTTAAATTGAATAAGATTAGTAATTAATAATAAATCGATTAATAAATTGCTGAAAAATGAACATTTTAAAGATTTAATGAAATAATTATGCGAAATTCAATCTGAAATCGGGAGCCGAGAGTTCTTGCACCATAAAGAGTAGTTTAAAAATCAAATGACAAACATCAGAACAAATACGCGATAAGATGTTAAGTAAAGATAATTTGCGTCACATAGCTTAAGTACATTTCTAAATAAATACTCGCTGCCAGTTTCTTAGCTAATTAAACGTGATTAAAATTTATCTCGTAAAAACTTGTTACTGAAAATGTTGTTTAAAATATGAATTAAATTTCCATTGTAGTCTCAAATGTTTAACGAAACTTCATATAAAAAATGTACAAAATTATCATATTATATTTATATATATATGTATCAAAAAATATGGAAAAAGTTGTTTGACAAAATTTTAAGTTTAAACAAATAAAATATTTATATATATACATAATAAAAAACATAAAATAAAATGTAAATTAAATGCTATATAATTTCAAATATTGTAATTGTTTTTTTCATTCTCAATAGTAATAAGATATTTGTGTCATTTATTGTTAATTCACTGACTGTGTGAAGGTTACGAATTTAAAATTAATGAGGTTCTAAAGATGAATCTATTGAAATGTTCATTCTTGCATTTTCAATTTGACCATGAGTTACCTCTTCATTTTAAAGGTGATAAATATATACAATTAGTTATTAATATTCTGTAAACTGTTCGAAACATGAAAAAGGTATGAAATTAAAAAAAGAAAGCGATAACATTTATAAACAAAATTTAAATCTTTTCATAATCTGATAATGATTGCATAAAAAGTCTGATGTCATTACAAGTTTTAATCTTTAATAACACGAACTGAAAATGTTGTTTAAAAATTATTCACAAAGTATTAAAAACAAAGTTTCATATGAAAATTGAATATGTCTTTAATTATTTTGTTTATATATATATAGATCCTATGAAATGCCCGAATGACAGATAAGGATGACAATCATTAAATAAGTTTAAATTATAATTTAATAAATTACCATTGCAATAATAAGCTTAAGAAAATTAAGGAGTAAAAGTATATATATATATATATATATATATATATAGGAATGGAAATGTCAGGAATAGGTGTAGGGATTAATGTAAATTTAAAAATGTACATAGAAAGTTAAAAAATGAAAGTGAAAGAAAGGAAAATATATGGAAGATATCAAAGCAAAATCCAATATGTATATATAATTTTATTTATTTATAATTATAACATATATTATAATATTTTGTTTTTACTTATGTTTCGTTTTTAAAATTTAACTAATATTAAATGTAATAATTAATTAATAATAATTATTTAATAAGATTTTTAAAAAAATTGATAAAAAAATTATTTTGCTTTTGTTATATATAATTCTACTTATTTGAAAATATTAAAAATTGTAAGTAATTATAATTATATATAACTTAAATAATATAAATAATTTTATACGATTAAATACTTTTTTATACTTTTTTATACTTTTTCAAGATAAATTTTGCAAACGGTCAATATTACTTTAATAAATAAAAAATATTTGTACTTGAGAATATTAAAAGATTTTACTTATGGTTAACTTAAAACATAATATTTCAATGATATATACAATATTTTTTAAAATAAATGCTAAATTTTATAAGTCATTAAGTATAGTGCTAAGAATGTTATGTCCCCCCTATATTAGGTCTAAATATATTTCTCTGGTGTAATAATAATTATTTTATCATAAGTATTAAATTTGATTTCATATTAGTTTTAATATATAATTCGAGTGTATGTAATAACATATAATATTATTATTATAAATTTACAATAATATTGTAATTTAACATGTTATATTTTACACTTTAATGTTAATTTTCATTTCTATTATTCAATTTTATAATAATATTCCTTATAAGATTTTGGGCTAAGGTTTTATATTAAAGTAATTTATCGAGGACATATAAGTTTATCACCTTGACGTTTTTATTTAATATATATTTAGCAGTATGTTTTTGTCAAAAAATATAATTCGTTAGACATTTAAAATTATATTGTAAAGAAATATTGTAATATTAATTCTTGGGTAAAAATAGCCAACGACAGATTGACTAATATAGTACACAACTAAATGCCAGAATAAATATCTATAAAAGTATTATTATGTTTATATTAATTTAAGATTGCAAACTTCTAATATTAAAATATAATATTTGTAGATAAAAACCTTTTTATACCATAATATATAATTTTAAATAATTTTATAATTAATGTTGTATATTTTTTTTAATTACCATGTATTCATTATATTCGTATAATAATATTCAGTTGGTAATTGAATTTAATAAGTTACAGTATATAATATAAATTATAAATTTATATAATAAAAGTTACAGTATAAGTTTATAAACATTTACTTATATAATAATATTTTTTATTATATTTTTCGTTTATAATTCGCCATTTGAAAATAACATCATGTATCATTGGCACTTATTAATATATAATATATATAACATTCAGGGTTGAAATTTGTGTTTTCAAATACTGGGACCTAAAACTTTGCACCTTAAAATTTAAGTCAATCACGTTAAATTTCTACAATTAATTAGGAAATGTATTTTATTTACATACACGCCATGATTTAAATTTAATTAATTTAGAAATGCACCATATTAATATTGATAAATTTTGTTCTATAAAATATATTTCATCTATTAAAAATACGCCTATAATGTTTAATATTATTCAATAATAACTGTGATATTTTGAAGGGATGCGGTTGTTTTAAATATATACTTGAGGATAATAATTTTAAAAAAGAAACTGTTAGGACTGTTTCGCTTTAATATACGTTTTATTAAGTAAACCATTTTTCGTATTTAATGTATATTATTTATCACAATGATCTCTTTCCTTTGATCGTCTTCTGCGCTATTAAACTGATTGCCAGTTTTTGAGTATTATTGTGACCCCCTTACATTATATTACAAATAGGCCATGTAAAAACTTGGTTTTATATACAAAAATATCACACGCTGACTTTCATATATCTTCAAAGTATAACCTTTCATTTGTATCTTTCATTATATTAAAACCATATTTTAATTATTAGATCTATATTAGAATATTCTTACAGTGTGTAACGAGTCGTTATACTAAAATTTATTCAGTTTTTATTAATATGAATGTAATTCCCCACAAAATATTGTTCATTGTAATATTTACAATATTTTCTAATTTTCAGCCAGATAACTTTTTAAGTTTAAAGTGTTTTGGTACTCAGTAATTTATTTATTACAACTACAAATATTTTGCTGTCAAAGTTTTCGTCAAAGATTAATTTCATAAATCTTTTATCATTTATAAAGACGCTCTGATATATTCAATACGTAATTTTGTAAACATAGACTTATATATATATATATATACATATTTCATAACACATAAAGGGTTTTATATTTACTACAATTAATTTATAATATAACCATAAAACGCAGTTATATATATATATTGCTCCTAAATAAAAATTAATATTTCTTTATTTGTAATTTGACAGTACTGACCTTTTTCTTTACATTAATATTTAAAATTTTAATTTTAAGTAATACTATGGTTTGATAAATATTTGTGTGATTACATAATTTCGTGTACCTAATGTATAATTATTTTCTTATGTATAATTACATCAGTATAAAAATTTTATATTATATAACAGGTTGAAAAGCGTATGGTTAATTGTTTTGTTAAAATTGTGAATATAACACATTCTTACTTTTTCAAATATAATAATATACAATTATAATTGGGAAACTGTTCTATTAACAGGTATTAAGATTGATATTTTGCATCATGCGATGCATTCGTGTTACCTTTAAAATTGAAATTTGTTTCAAGTACATGTGTAATGCAGCTCAAAGTTTCACGATACACAAATGTTGTAATATACCATTTTTATTATCAGTTTATATACAAATAATTTATCTTAAAGATATTATTGATTTACCGTAGCTATAAAAATTCTCACTCTGTAATAAGTTTTCATATCTTACCTAAAGAATTCAAGAGTAATCGATAGAATGTCAATATTATTCTAAGAGAATCAAATTTTTTGGCAAACAAATGAGTGTACCTTAAAATGTTTGTATGAGGCGAAATTTGTATCCTACATTACCTCTACAGAACCTTGATTAGCACTATTTAAGGTATTTAAGTGCTTAAACTCAAATATTAGGTCTTTTTTAAGACCTATAAGACCTATTTAAGACCTACATGATTCGAGAACGTTTCCCAAATAGGCCTTACATAAGTGCTCCTTTGGAAAAAACGGAAATTTCGGCCGTTTTTAGGCGCTAATTAGGTTTTATTTTTATACAATTTTGATAACTTATAGGTCATAAGTAGGGTTTAAATTTCACCTCGGGTACCTTTATATAGTGTACTTTTAAACATTTCAACCAATTAGGATTCTCGTTTGTATAATATTCTTTAATTTTCATATTGTATTTAGTATATTTAAAAAAATATATTTTTAGAACATATGTATATCTAACAGATATTATCATATAAGTAAATTACTCTTATTCAGAGGTTTAAAATACGCTTTAACAATGTTATTTACATTTTAATACTGGACATTTGAACTATCTTAAAAATTACCTTATTTCTCAGTATCTATAATGAGATCATATGTTTTATATTAAACCCTATTACCTTTTCTCTTAAAATAATCGATCACCAAAATTTTAATATTTGTACTGTAATTAATCGTGGTAATGTTTTACTATATTTACTATATTGTTTCTTATTGTATAAATGATAATACTGATCTAAAAACTGTTTATATTATTAAGAATTAAATTAATTTTATAAATGAAATTATCTTGTTTCTATATATATTATATAATGATAAACGGCAACTCTTTCAATTTTATATCTCGATTTTTTCATTTGCAACAAATATTTCGTAAACGCATTTAGTAAAAAAGTAAATAATAATTGTTAATTTTGTTATTTCATTATATACCTCGAATATATAACAGTGTTTAAATAATAATATTCAAGAGCGAATAGTCGCTGTTTGCGATAAATAAGTTGCGTTCATTATTATTCAAAAGTCTCATTCATTTTTGTATTGTAAGAATTATATTGACAGTTGTAAAATAATTGTCGCTAAAACTTATACATATAGTACAAATAAAGCAATTAACATATCTGCTTATATAGTCTGTTTATTAAACGATTTCTAGTTCACATTTATTTAGTTTTAAAACATATATTATTTTTAGTACTTTCAAAGTAAAGTAAAATTATAAAATGTTATATTCGGTTGCAATTTTATAGATGTTCGATTTTAAAATGTTATGTAAATTTAATAAAACAGGTAAGATATTTCTTAATAAGTATATACTTGATTTGAATATACCTAAACTCTATTGGAATAATACAGTTTCATTGTACAGGTATGTATGTAAACATATACATATTAATTAACATTTTCATTAAGTTATTATATCTTGGTTATATAATTAGTTATTCTAAATTAAGCATTACTATAATTACTTATATATATTACTTTTTTGTAATTAATTATTTACAATATGTCTCCATATCTTCATGTGGCAATTGTCTTACGCTGCTTACATGTTGAAATTCAAATATTCAAATAAATGATAAAAAATTCATTTTCTACATATTTATTCAAAAACTTTTCTGATATCGCCAATTTATTTCTCAAAATTATCAATAGAATCTTCATACTTCTTATTTTATTTAATTTTTCATTTTATATTTTCAATATTCTTCAAACGATTCGCATAATTACTTCTATCATGACTTGTTAAGGTCTAAAATACATTATATAAATGTGTATTATTATTTTAAATATATTAATTAGATTGTAGACACTTTTGCTTCATTATATATTTGAAGTAATAATATAATACAGTAATATATATACTATTTTCATTATATTAAAAAAATAGAGCTAACTTTTATTATATTATACTCATATCATAATCAATTATTTCATATTTAAATTATTTTTTTAAAGACCTCTCATCACGCTGATATATACTTCTATTACATTGAAATATTTGTTCAAAATGAGATAGTTTTGGATAATTTTTTCGAATTTGACTTTTGTAATTCAATTACAAAATGCTTTTGTTTTGTCATTCAATTTTTGTAAATACTTAACACACACTTATACATTTTATTATTTAAATTATTTTTATTAATTTAACGTAATTTGATGAACCACATACTTTGATTCTACTGAAATATTTAAAATATCCATTTATATATTTTGTATCACATATTAAAGTACTTATTTTAGTAAACATTCTTAAATAGTATATAAACTTACATAACTTTAATATAAATTATATCACTGAATTTCATATCGTTTAATGTAAATAGTTGTTTTTACTTACTCTTAAAATAAATTTTGCGTTTATAGTTGTATTATAGTAATCTTAGTCACAATTTATTATTAACTCAATAATAAAACTAAACCCTTAATATCCTCAATTTTTTGTATATCTTATAAATAATTTCCATGTAAGAAAATATATTATCCATTATAGATCATCTGTAAAGCAATTTAGAAATTTGCTGTCTGCAAATATACAACGTGTAACACATTTAACTATAAAACTTTTTATTTTTGTATTTATTTATATCATCTCATTGAACTTATAGTCCACGTTAATTATATAAAACCTATAGTTTTTAAACATACATTATTATTTATTTTTATATATTTATTATATTAACGCATATATTTAAGAATTTTGCATTACAAATATAAAACCATATATATCTTTTAATATATTATATTTATGTTATATTTATGTTTCTTCCATAATATTTTTTCTAATTAGAGGTTTTTTTATTTTAACTAATAAATTGCAAATAATATTCATATTTTATATAAATGTTTATCGAATTTTATATCTCATTAATATTTTATATTATTGTACTGTTTACTAAAATATAATATATTTTTATGCACTTTATTATATATTTTTATTTCACCAATATGTTATATATATTTAGTTACTATGGTTTTATTATTATCATTGTGAATCATACTCCAGTCTCATACTCCGTTTTTCACATTTATAATTAAATTCTGAAAAATTAAGCTCGTTTCATTAAATTATTTTGAAAACCATATACACTGTTTACCCTTCTACCTAACAATTTCTCATCGTAATTTTAAATCAACTCAATTTTCATTAGTTTCATTCTCATTAATTTCATGATTCCTCCAAAATTTTGTATATGTTTCATATATAGCGAGTTTTTAAATATATGATATTTAATATTAATTTTATTAATAAAATACCATTTGCGATATTAAATTACCTAGAAAATAATGTTTATAACTCAAATACTATCTCAGCATATATTTGTCACAATCAACATCAACTTAATTATAATATTAGTTACAAAACTTATTATTTATAATATTTGTCTCATTAATCATTCATAATTTTTATTTTTTCCTTTACAACCCTAATAAAATTTAATTAATGTTTAATTATACTTATAATTGTTTTATAACTACAATTG
>JABFQC010001509.1:0-19032 GCA_022817085.1 Psilanteris sp. ZL-2020 | reverse complement strand
GAATATAATTACATTGCAAATATATTATATACAAAATTATATTCTTAAAAACAAAATTCACTTTAACTCAATTTCTTTTTGTTACATAATTTATACGGTCAATTTTGCATTCATATAAAATAAAATTCTGATTAAGTTTGGCTCATTTCGGATAGTTGTCTGACAAAATATTATCCCCTCAGGTACTGATACAAAATTTAAAGTATTAGAATGCAAACAATATATACGTGGACTTGCCTGGAAGAACTGCCGATACTACTTATACTCGCACCATCAGCTGTTCTTCTATGATCCCTGGAAACATCATAATCTGTAATATCACACTCAGAAGTATCTGAATCGCTTAGTCTAGACGTTGTGGATGGCGGACTCAGGTGACAGTCAGCAGAAGTTATTACAGAATCGTCTCCTCCTTCTTGGTATGACCTAAAATTTAAAGCAATTTCAATCATTTCAGAATTACGGTAATCAAGGTCCAGATTGAAACTATTATTACAGCGTGAAAACCGTCGTATTTCTCAGCTGTAAATGATTAAATATTTTAATTTTACAAACCCGATTTGGCGATGTTCCTCGTGTGCCATCAGATAGTGCCATTCAAGTTCATTGTTAAGTGGAGAAGATCCTAATGCCAAAACGACTTCCCCGAGAAAATTGTTGACACCGTATTTACCGTAATCCCAAACTGTTATTTCTAACGCACGATGCCTCAACTCCGTGCATCTAATTCCATTGTATACGAAAGTTTGATCCCAACGTGGGTCGTTTGTGTTTGCCAATGTCTTTGTCCGCCGTTTAGACTTGTCACTAATAAAGGACAAATTCAATTATTCACGAAACGTGGATACAGTGGATTTTAATGCAGCAATATTATTCATTTGAGTCAATTTTTTTGATCACATATACGTAACCCCGTGTATCATAACGAATACGATAAATGAAAGAACTAGGTAAACCGGACGGAAAGTGGAAAAGTTTGTAACAGTTAAGGAAAATCACGGCGTTTGGCACTCATGCCAGATGCGAGTACCAAGTTTTTGGCGCAGTTTTTCTAACGGATTCGGTGGCCTTTATTTTATCTTAAAATTCTATGATAAATTGTAAAATATAATCAATAATAACGAATAAATTTATTATTGTTTAACGCAATCGCATATTATGAGACACAAATATTTATTTGTACTTTCGATTCTAGTGAAGATAATCGACTTATTTTAGACTCGTTCACTATTGATAATAAAATCAATCGACATTATTGGAATTGGAATCGCCAAAATGTATGTTTCACACTGGAAAAATCATATTACAACGGGAACGATGCAACTTGTGCCTGGAACTATATATGATATTGTTTAATATTTCATTATATATAATTATTTATTCTAAACAATCGCATTATTAAATTTATTTGTCTAATCAATCAGCGTGTACAAAATATATTTTATTATTTAAAATTTATATAATGTAATTTTCTTAGTGTGCAATACCGTCTTGTCTGGATAATATATGGTATGCAGTAACATCAAACTGCTTAAAATATGCAACAAAAAATCTGTATACTTTGTTGTGGTTTTGTATGTGTATGAATTCGTGATCGAACTGAAAATGTATATTTCCTTGACCCCGAATACAACATGGCGTTTAAATTATGCAAAATTTGGAAGCCGTCCCAAGACGAAAATACCGCAACAACATGCGTTTTTCGAACTTTCTGCTGTGATAACTTTTTAATCATATATAATAAATACTCGAAATTAGTCATTCGAAAACTTCTGACTTTAGCAAATGACCTTTGTTGACGTTCGTATTAACTCTAAGTTTTTAACTAGAGTCTATTCATTTTTAAAAATATATATTCGTAATAAATTAAACAATTTTTTTCTAAATAAGAAGTTTGATTTGTATATACGGATGCCACGATCAACACCCTAATATTTGTCAAAATACATAAATCCGTCTGTTGCAAACAGATGTTGAGAATACAAAAATTAGTTTCATATATTGCAAAACAATCAATATCTGAATATTATCATAGATGCAATCAATAATTGTATTATCTATAATTTGATAAATTATAAATTAAGAATAAACGTTAAATTACATATTAACTATATTATTGATGTATTTATACTTTTAATATCACTGCACTGAAAAAAATAATCCTGCAAACTTTTCCAGAAAATATTGTAAACATCGGATGAAGAAAAAAAAATGTAAAACAATACCTGAAATATTATTTTTATCAGATTGTATGGGAATTTTTATCACACTTTTTGAAGTTTTAACCATACTTTATCATATTTGTTTAAATTTTTTCCCTTTATTCCATGTTTACAAAATAGTATGGTAAAATTTGCAAGATTATTTCTTTCAGTATGTAGATATAGATCTTTGATATGGTGTAATATAGCGAATTTCAGTAATAATTATATTATTTTACCCGTAAAGTGTATGTACGTATATATATTGTATTTCCATAATTATATTTCTTTATTTTATCCTTGTTGATATGTTCCTCTTACAATATAAATGAATCATATAACAATTATAAACGGTTTATTAGTATTTTTAATGTTTGCATATATCTAAACAGATTTGAAAATTGCATATAGATTGTATATATACGCAAAATAAAATGCAGTAAACAACAAATTGACCAAATGAATAAATATGGCATTGATTAATTCATATCGCTAGCTTTTCTTTTACTTTAAATCACATGAGATATTCGATCCCATAATTACCAAATACAAATTGAATAAACAGAAAAGCACATTTCCAAGGGCAATTTCTTGAATATAAAATACCTTCTATCGGGAAGTAGATATAACTTGGCATAAGGATTTCTTGGCTGGCTATTGGTGTTGGGCATAAGTCCAGTGGCACATATCAACGCAACGACTAACTGAAGCGCTGCAGGATCGAAGCTCATTTTAACTTGCAGACGACCCGTGACATTCACATTTGCTATGGGATGACAGGCGTGCCGCGTTCTACCTTGCGAATGAAGGTCCGCCGTGCCTGGCGATGTCACTAAAACCGACGGATTCTCTCGCCTCGTGTCGTACGATTCTGCAAGGATCGTGCCACTCAACTTAATCTATCGTTTATTCATTTTCCCGAAATACACAAATATGTTTACGATTGCGCCAAAGTTGAAGCGTCGTCGTCGAAAGTATGAATGGAACGATCCGAGAACTTGAAGCACCGTACATTATGATATCAAGTTTCCAATACAATCTACATTCAAAATTGCTTAATAATTTGTGTACACAGTTTAATTGCTTAAACGTCGCAGTAATAATGAATTAATTATTTTTACAAATTCGTAAGTTTACGTATACATATATATATATATATATGTATATAAATAGGAGTTATAATATGTCATGAGTAATTGTTCATTGTAATTCGGAATAAGATTTTTAATTCATTCCAAGAGAAATGTTTGCGGTAATTTTCAATTTAATTAAGCAATCCGAATTTTGTATGTAGTTTTGTATTTCATTATTTGAAAAGAGATTGTGAATAATTGAAGAATCACAATTTATTCACACACGATAATTTGCAAGGTTGTGAAATTAAATCTGTGAATACAAAAAAGGTGTCTTTTTAAAAGAACGTGCATGGTAAATTAAGAATTAAATTTTTTGTCCACTGTAGGTGTATGTATATAGTATAAAACATATATACATACGCATACATGTTTTAAAACACAATTTTAATTACATTTTGACAACGAAATAAAATAAAATATACATTGCTATAACAATAAGAACAATTCCATACCACGACATACATCAACCTAAATTATTTACGGTTAATTATAGTAAATACATGCACATTTTTGAATTAAAAAAACGTACGTGTTTAATGAAGCAAAATAATATTATTACAACAAACAATTAGTGTTCTTTTTTTCAGCCTGTATTTACTTTATAAGAAATTAATAAATATCAAAATAAAAATTAAAAGCAATAGTTAATTCATGCAAACGTTATTATTGTATATTAAATTTGATAACTAGTATTTAAAAATGAAACAAGTGGTCACATTTCAAATACAAATTCATTAATTAGACATGCAAATTAAATATGTTATTTGATTCAGCATACTTTTAATAAAATCAAAAAAAAATTATTGTGTTATAATTACTTTTCAACGAATTAACACATAATTTCGTAATTCAATTTGACTTTATTTAAACTTTATGTAAAGCATGCTTGGAAAATAGTAATTTGTCAATTCTATTGTCTGACAAGGAATACTTGTTTACAATGCGAGTGTTATTTTTCCGAGTGCAATGAAAAACGTGCAAATTCTGAGGAGAAACTGAAGGCAAAGTGAACGCTTTGTAAATATATATTAGGTAAATATCGGGTGTCTGTTAGCCGTAGGCCAGAAGACTCTCCTTTGCGTGTATTCACCTTTGTGATGAAGCTGCAGCGGAGTCGACGCTATCGATTCATTCTTTTGCTTCCACTGCGTTTGGGTCGCAAGACGCCGAGATGCTATGGGCGTCGTTGTCGTCGTCATAGACGTCGGACCACCGTGAGTCGTAGTTGACAAATATAAATTTCGCGAAACCACCAACTCTACCTGCGGCTCTTGTTTCGATTGCGCGATGATGTCTGCAACTTCCTGAAAACTTTTGCCCTGAAGGGGTATCCCGTTCCACTCGATCACTTCGTCACCTGACAAAAATCCCAACACACACTATTCACGGATCATTTTCGCTAATCCGCGAGTGATTTCAACTTTCATTATATTCAATTACTTTCGTATCGTTATACCTTGGTTCACTGTTTCTTTATATACAATTCAAATTATTTAGTTTCTCAATAATATTCATTATATATTCAGAATCGTATTGTTGATATTGTATACACTGAGAAAAATATTATATTAAAAATTACTATACATTATGGTATTTCAGGGATTTGGAACCAAATATTTATAAAATTATTATACATCTTCTATACAATATAATATCTTCTAGACAAATTAGCTATATTTTATAAGACAAATTTCTATAAAGTATAGTAATTTCCATAATACTAATATATGATATCCTTACAAAGCTATAAGTACACTCTTAGAAATAATCCATTTGACGTAAAACTTTAATATTTTGGAACAAATTAAAAAAGGACAGAAAACATATAAACACATAAAATAAACAAAGTCAAGGTGAGTAAATCTATTTTCTTTGTTTATACGATGAGTTTGTATTTTGTGTCCTTTTTTAATTTGTTTTCAAAATTATAAAATCTTGAAACAAAAGGATCGTTTTAAGAGTGTATGGTATTTTTTAATGTAATTTTTTTCTACGTGTACCGTGCCAAAACAGTATTCTGATGCGATGTTTGTCAATTCATAAAAATTACCTATAAATATCGTAAATATTGTTTCCATTTCCCTATAATTTTTACGGTGTTTTAATGATAATCATTATTCTTTGTTAATAAACTTCTCAACGAAGTACTGTTTTTTCACAGTAATTTTTAATTGATATCTTTCTCAGTGTATATATAATTAATAAATATATTATTATATATCGTACATTTTTATTGCAGTAATTTCTTATTTTAAATTTAAATTTAGAGTCGCGTTATTTAAATTATGATATATAACAATAACACGACAGTGCAAATAAAACACTTCGAAACAATTTATTTTACGAATAAAATTTTATAAAATCGATATATCTCACCAGGTTTTAAATGTCCATCAACGTCGGCCGAACTTCCTTTTTTGACTTTTTCAATGACTGCGCCCATCGAACCATCCTCTAACAGTTTTCCTCCGACGACCTTCAGTCCAAGAATATTACCTCCAGAACTACCGGACTTCCGCAGGATCATGTGCCCTGTCATCTTCTGGCCATCGCTGCTCACTTGCCAGGGTGCATTCGGATGCTAAACAACCGCGAACAACATTTTCACAATTGCTATATCATGCAACTCGTCATACAGTACAAAAGAGTTTAGACTTTTGACACCAAAGCTCAATGATTTCTTGTCAAAATTCTATTAATAGTGCAACGAGAATTATATACATTTCTGCAACCGAAGTTAGACCGAAACTTATTAGTAGCAACGAATCACAAACTTTTTAAGCATTTATTTTAATTTATATTCAAATGAATTACAAAGACGTAACCAAAGCTAGCTTTAAAACATATATAGCGAAATTTAGTCAAACGAGTAGAAGCTTTGCTGCAATAACCAATTTGTTTGTCAATTGCAATATATAATTAGACGATATTTCAAAGAAAACAAGAGAAAAAAAACCAAAAAAAAAAAAAAAAAAAATAAGGAAAACACGACAACATAATGAATCATAATTTTACTAACTTTCTAGTAAACTGTGCAATTTCGAATATCAAATTATCCGTCGAAAAATAACACGGCTTTGAAAGACGTTGAATTTGGATGCATATATTTATTTATCGAACAACTGCCGCAAATGGTTGTGTATTAGTTTACAAGAAAATCATTAATATTTGTGACATAAATATCATTATATTTCGACGCCCCTTGTTATTATTAATAACGTTAATTAACACAGTACATTCCAAATTTTAAAGAACATAAAGTCTTTGGCGTCGTCTTCATGTATCAGATTTAAACGAAATTAATAGAACATGCTGCGAACAATGTACAAACATGACTTTGATGTTTCGTATGTCGAACGCAACATGAATATTTTGGCGTACGCTCATTATCGAGAAAAAGGAAGAAGCGTTAGTTACTAAATAACCAGTAAGCTTAGACGTGAAGCTAACTACACACGTGCACCAATGCATTCATAATGTATGTAGGACATGCCAGACGAAATACAAGCGTTCCATTGTACACATTTTACACTACAAGCGACATGCAAGATACATAACAGAGTCATGATAATTCGGGTGGCAGGCATATGATATGACTTATGTGAAATTATGTCGTGTTTCTTGAATGGGTATATACTTCGGGAAAGGGCTTTATTTAATTTTGAAGGGCACAATTTGTTAGCGAGCAGCATCATAAGAATGTTCTTTGTATGATTTTTGTTTGCTCGTTATATGCTATCCCCTCCGTGGGTATGTCGTTTTTATGTCGACGATAAGGAATTCGACTTCGGCTTCGGATTCGGTTTTGGATGTTGAGCTTCGATAGACGAGTATTGACGCTCAAATAGCCAACGTTTTAAACTATTCAATCAAACGTTTGAAACATTGCTCAGGTTTTTGATAACGGTTTTTTATCTGGTAATGATATTATGTATGGAATTTCATAAACCTATATACGATAAGCACACAAATAATACATCATTATAACAATTGGAAAAGACATGGGATTGAAATTTCTTTTTACGTTGGTTATGTATATGAAACTATGCATAATCTTTAATTCATTTGTTTTATATATATATATATATATATATATATATATATATTATATAGCTTGACCTGAGATTTCACATTTTTAATACGATACTTTTTAGCGTTTCTTATTTGAGTATTACACATACAATCATATACAAGCAAATGTGCACAAATTTCAATATATATAGGTGCATACATTATAAATAATGCCATATTTGTACATATTATTTCCTGTTACAGTATAATATTACGTGTACACATTCTTTTTTTTTTTTTTTTTATTTATAATATATTATTTATGTAGGTTTACGTGGCTGTTAGACATAAACGTTTATTCTAAATAATATAAATAACAGACAATATCCAACAATTTTGAAAGTGAACAATTGAAGAAACAAAATCAAATTCGAAACCGAAACAATTCCTTAAAAATTTACTCGTTGATAAACCAAATTTATAATGCGATGAATAATGCATTGCTTATTCACGAAGTTGGAGTTAAGTTTCATTGTTTCAATTATCTCATTACTATAAACTCTATTTGTTAAATGTAGCCTAAAACCAATTCTCCATCTTAAAATACCCTTTACACATAAACAGTGACCAACGAGAAAATTAAAATGTTATTTTAATTAGTATTTGGTTAGAAAATGAATTTCTTTTATTCTGAATAATATATAATTAAAATTTAATGACAAAGAAAATTTTGCAATTATAAACAAATTAATTGTTACTAATTTAAACGTCACGGACAAGTACAATGCACGTTAAATACAATTATTATATATTATTCAAAATGATTAGTAAATAAATTGAAATTAATGGATGGAGACAGTAGAAACCAAAGAATTGATCAAAGTGATCGGAGAAGCATTAAATGTTGGTATATAAACAAATAAATAAGGCAACATGAATAACATATGGTGGCACACTGAAGGGATCACTATTCGTAGACTTTTATATTTTGATTCATCTGAATTTCGATATTATATTTATATAGATTGACATGTGTTTTTTAGCAGTTTTTGTTTACTGTTTATTGTTTTCTATTCGATATAAGAACAACAACAACAATTTTTCCAATGCTTGCATCAAAATGCCACCTTTCCTGCATTTTGAGAATGACGTAACTCAATTATTTCTGATAAATAGTTGTTTCACTGGGGAACTAAAGTAATAACGTAGCGTGACACAAAAGAATGAGAATATTAAGTCTCTTTTTAATTCATTATATAGAAAGAAAAAAATAAATGTTTTAGTGATACCGTTTAACGATGACACGGTCCGTCGATGACATGTTTACAATAAAAACGTTTTTTTAAACATCAAAATTAGTTAAATGAACGAATAACGTATATAACATTTAATTCCTTATTTAATACAGAAAATTAATAAATACTATGTATACGTTTACAGTAAAAACAATCACGGAAATATTTTATATTTTAAAAATCAAATATTTAAATTTGTTTAATGATTATCAGTCGCATATATTTTAATAAATTTAAACAAACGAATTAATATGTTCAAATGAGTATCTTTCGAAAAATACTGTCCACAGCTTTTTGATGCAAGTATTGAAAAGATATCATGTGCACTAAAGCACAAAAGCAAATTGCAATTTTTCAATTACTGTGAAAACATTACTTTTGCCCTTAGTTGCACACTAAGTAATTTTATAATATCGCCAATTTTTTTTCTAATATAATATAATATTTTCTTCGTCAAAATTTCTTTCTATTATTATAATGTTTAATTGGATAATAATTTCTTTATGATTACATTTGTTTATTTACGTGAAATACCAATTAAATTGAAATGAATTAAATAAAAAGAAATATGATTATATTCGTTTAATTATTATTATAATTTTAAACTTCCTTACTGTTAACAAATAATTAATTCTCATTATATACATATCTTCATTTGTTTGAAATTCTGAATTCAAAACACTCTTTTATGCAAAGATTATATATATTTCAGCAGAAAATTTGAATAATTGCCAAGAAAAATCTTATAAAAAATCGTATCATTGAAATGCAATAGCACTTTTTCCGTCATTTAGAATGCATCAAAGATGCTTGGCACGAGTCATATAATGCGAGGTCAATCAATCAATTCAATCAATAATTTTATCTCGGAGAATCCCTCGTGAAAAATAACGTATGAACAATATTGATGATTTATTAAGACATTATTATGATTAGCTTGAAAACTTCAAATTTCGTAAATAGAGTATATTACAGTAAGTAGTTTAGCTTGAACTATATCTTTCATATAATTTATTTAGTTGAATTATAATGCTTGGACTGTAAAAGGTTATGTTATTATAATATAATTTTATTTAAATTGTTAAAGACTAATTTTTAATGTTGTTTTTAAATTGTTGAAATATTGCTTATTATTTAAAATTAAATTCTATATGTTATTTTAACGATTACAAAACATCAATTACGTAAAGCTCATATATATTAATATTATATTTGTTGATATTAGCGTGATATTATTCTACATCAATAATTTGTTGATTTTTATTCTAATAAAAAAATTACACTTTTATACATACTTTGAAAATATTAGAACTTATTCCCTTTAATGAAGTAGTTTTCAAATAAAATTATTGCTTAAACTATAATTATTACGAATATAAATAAATAAAATAATTCTTCATTGATGTGAAGTTGCTTAATGACAGAGTAATGACTTATAATTTGATGATATGATCTTATCTGATCAAATATGAATGTCATTAACAAGTGCTTATAATTATGACGGTGCAATAAAAGTCATGGCTCTAAAAATTGCAATAAAACGTCTAGTTCATTAATTTGCGCCAAGCAGCTTTTCTGAAAATCACAAATCACAAATATTTTGCAAAAAGTTTACTTTCGCTCGAAAGAAGCGACATTTCCAATCAAGACGACTGTTCGTAAATGTGCAGGTAAAAAACACGTCGTCGATCATTTCTAAACATTGACGTGAAAACAATTAAACGCAAATGACGAAATTTATTAAACCAAAGTTAACTTATAAAATGATGCGACGAGTTTCAATAAATTGGTCCAACGGATAACAAAAAGTTGCACAATTTTGATTCGCTCTTTATTGGAGCAATTAATTTTCATTCATAATTGTTTTCGAATTATTGCGTCGGGGATACAAAATAAACGCAAAACCGTTTATTATTACGCGAGATTAATATTTTTATCGGCCCTCTTAAATTTGTACAAATCAACATAAAACGCAGAATGGCGGTTAATTTCCGGAGCTAAACCGTTAGCATTAATTATAAAACGATTCGTATTATAATACGCAAGAAATGATATACAAAAATGATTGAGACGGTGTTTTTTACCCAAACATTCAAGGCGTCAATTCATCGGTCCTAGCAGCTACATCAAATTCCTCCTGACACTATGCCATCGACAATACTATATTTCTACTGTATACAAAATTTCACGCCCAAATGATTACAATTATAACAGAAATAAGAGGCATTCTTCTGAAAAAGGATGCGCTCGTGAACATTTCGTGTCGCATGATATAGCATATTTGCTAAATGCGTTTTGCTGTCATTAACTGTGCTTAAACTTTGCCAATGAAACTTCTACGCTTGACGGAATCCTCGGTCAATATTTATTCGCTAACGAAAGTCACGCTATAACTAAATTAAACAAAACCAACAACGACGGCCAATCTTTTTATCAGTTATACATTTAAATTGAGTTTAGACTGAAATAGAGTTTATTGCGCGCCGAGTCTTTTATTATTTGATTAAACATCAAAAAGTTCTTTTTATGTATTATTTGTTAAATCTTTGCCATTTACTTCATTATACCGCATTTGAAATAACGGTGACCAAATGTTAAAGAAATTTATTCAAATTTAATTTTCATCGTTTCGTAGTGTTTTATCGTAATTTCAAACATTACAAGACGTTTAATGATAACCTAAACGACAATCTTAGATATATCAGAATATTGAAAGACAGAATTAAAAACATGTTCATGAATTTAAGAATGTGAATGATTTGTACACATGGAAAAGTATTAAAGAAAAATAAAAAACATGTTCATCGCATACGTAATTGAAGAAAGAGAAAATTCATGATTATTTACAACATGATTTTATCGTTAACTTAAATAAAAGGTGACATTCGTTATTGAAAAAATGATGACATATTGGGATCAAGTTCAAATTTAGAAGATGTTAATGAGACAATCTACTTATTGAATACGTTATATATAAATGGTTTCAAAATGCGAATGAATTTCTAAAAATACCATAATTATATAGATAAATTTAGGTACGATTCTGTACAAATGTAGTAAATATAGTAATGATTTTTATTCACGAATAATACAAGTTTAATATAATGTATATTTATATAACAAGTTAATCACTGGTAATCAATACAAATACAATTTTCTATTAATAAGTATATAAAAAATATCAATTTTAGTATGTGATTAATATGAGAATTGAATATCATCTGATCATTTAGATTTAGAGAAAAACAATAAAGTTATTTATAAAACATCTTTTATTCTTAAAAATAACACATAATCATATATGTTTAGTAATAATTAACAATTATTTTTGTACACATTTTAATAAAATAAAACATTATAATTTTTTGAATATTTTTTATTTTTCCTTGAATATAAATATACTCTAATAATAATTGAGTCTCTATTATTATATTTATATTTGTAAACTTCTCTTTGCATCAATCAGTTTAACATTAAAAAGGAATAATTATCATTTATAAGAAATACCGTCAAGCTTACTTTGTTAACGTTGTTACAAAATATACCAATTAACTTCTTGTTTTAACCAATTAATTACCAATAATGAAATATAACCACCAACAAAATGTGAAGTTTATTTCTTTAAAAGGTGCAAATTTTGCACAATATTTATACACAAATTTGATTAACAACATTGCACGAATATTTTCTTCCATCCTTACAATCAAATGTGACTTATTTATTTTATTCAAAATAACACCCCTGTGATAATAAAAAATTGCATTTTGTACCGTTTAACAATTCATTGGTATCTTAGAAATGCATTCATTAGAGAAGAACAAATGAAATACGTAATAAAAATTAACGATTAGATTGGCTCATAGATATTCTAGAATGATTATTGCATTTGAAAGGTCCGACGGCCCGTACCTTGGGCAGGTCGCCCCTGTTGCTATCTTCGCTGCTTGTAAACGTACTAGACGTGTCAATTCCAGAGTCTTTGGTAGCACTGTCTTGGCTGCTACCTTGTCGATCGGCCTCCCAAGACCAATCCTCTTGAGAGTCCTCGACATTGGTCCTACCATGAAATCGTACTGTTTTTTTCTCCCTTCTTTCCGTGAACCTGACACCAGGCATGTCGCATTCAGCATATTGTTGGTTAAAATGTGTTAAAAAATGATTTGCCATTGACAACAGATCATTTTCTAAAACGTCATTTGTTTTGTCTTTCTACTTGATTTATTAGTTTGTTGGACGAATCGCCAAGAGATTTCGCGTGTTATTGATCGCAAAACCTCTCGGTTTTCGGCACAACAAGACGCATAGATCATCAATTTTCGCACGCTCAATGTAACCGTTTATTCGATTCAATTAAACGTCATTTCGTCAAAATAAGCAAAAGTCTACTATACAAGAAGTCTTTGGGTTTGATTAATTATCGCGTGACTATTGATGATAACCAACGTCTTGCGAACACAAAACGCACCTCCTACTATCGGCACGCCACTCGTCGGCGCTTCTTCGGAAGCTCCTTTTGACGAGATTACTTGTCTCCTTTCGCGGTTCTCGTAACGGGCGATGACCATTGTATTCGACGGTCACCGAGTCAATTACGTGACGTCCATTGGGAGCACTGAGTCTATTCGTCTTGCTGCTTATCATTTCTGGATCTTCGCCGTGACGCATGTACCCCTTCGCTACAGATCCAAACTTGCAATTTTTATTCCAATCTTTTATCGATATATTATTTTGCTTAATTTTGTTTAAAAACGTTACGCGAATTTCATTTTTTTTTGTTTCGCGATCGTAATAACCCGGTAAACCCGAATTACGACTGCGTCAATTCGAATTGAAACTGAAATATTGTTCACATTAATAAATTACTACTAATATAGCATTAAGCATAAATAATATTCGTACTAGAAAATTTTGTTTAAAAAAAAAGCAAAATTTGATTAATCACTTTTTCTCCCTCGTAATTTATCTATAACATTATAGCACTACTCATGGCGTACTGCGCCATTCTCTTTATTCTTTATTCACGCTTAATCTTATAATTGCATGTCAAATTCATATAATTCCTTCATTACATATGTTAAGTGATGCAGCGTAGATGCTAAGGCTCGAAGTGTATGATGGCGAAAGATACCTCATGTTTAAAAGATAAAACTACGTATTATGCGCAAAGTAGTTTAAATTTTCTTCGAAACTGTCATCGCTGTGAAATTGCCAAGAAGATAATGACGAGGCAAAATTCCTTCACTGAATGGTAGTACCAAAGTCGTTGAATTAAAAACACATATGTAATATTTACAAGTCTAAAAAGAATTACAAAAAGTGGAATAAAAGGTGTGCGCTGGAGAACGGCATGTATATGAATTCTGATTGATATATTGTATGTTTGTATACCTGCGTTTCGTCACTTGCATATTGTAATGAATACACAGAAATATAATTCATCAAATAGTATCGCAAACATTGGACATCACCGTCATAAAATGAAATCATAGATATATATATAGTATATAGTGCTTGAAAGTTCACAGTTCATAAGCCATTAAAATTCGAACGTAAGAGAGATATACATTCAAAAAATGAATGAAAAACAAAGTGTGTCGGAAGAGAGTAAAGTATTAAAAAAAACATAAGTGGTGTACAAAGACATATAGAAACAATCACTTGTTTGCATTCAACCACTGTCAAACTTAGATCAATATTAGCGTCGTAATTTTTAAAGAGAAATACATCGAGAAAACGGCTATTATAGTTGAAGAAAAGTATATTTGTGCAATTGTGAAATTAATGGAGTTCCAATGCTGTGAAATTGGTTTCAGTCGCGCAACGTAATTTGTCTTAATTTTGTCTTTATGCCAGCAACTGCGCATGAACGCGAAGCTGATTCATCATGCTTTTAATTATAAATTGAAACCATTTTCTCAGATGCTTGGGCACTGGACCCGATATTGTATTCGTATACATCACATAATATTTAACATTGTCATTGTCGTCGATCAATTTGTTCTTACAATTGTTCTTCCGCTCCTTCGCGGGTCTCTATTATGGTTGCTTTTGTTTTGCAACGCGTCAACATTCATCAGTGCGTGTTAACGATTCTTTTTACAAAAATTTATCAACTTGTAAATAAGCGTGTATGGACGATCAATATTATTCAAGTTAATTCAAGTCTATATTTAAGATTAATATGGTTATTGAATTATCTATGCTTATCAAATCATATCTTGTTATCTATATAATGATAGCTATATTCTTGAATAAATAATTTATATTTAGGTCCCGTAAGTGCTTTCAATAAATTCACTCTTTTTTTCCGGCAACATTCGCTTGTCGATTTTATTTTAAGTAACGTTTTAAGACATTTGTATAAGTGTGTAATCAACCAGTCCTTGGTTGCAAATATATACACGGACAAAAAGTTCTATTATAAATTACTACGACAAAACAACAGTTGTGCACGATGTTTGTCAACACAAGAAAATTGTGCCTAAAAATCGTAAACATATACTTAATTTGTATTATACATTTTACTATGTTACAGCTGTAATTTTTCTTTGTTGACAAACACCGTGCACAATTGTGCTTTGACACAGTAAGTTTTAATGGATATTTTTTCCGTGTATCATTCATTATTAGTTTGTTTTAAAGGATCAATTAAAATGCAACGTTAATTCAGTCACATGTACACTGACCAATATTCCATTTGATTGCAAGTCACTCGCGGAAAGCATTAATTTAAAGACGCGTGAACAATTGGAAGACCGCTAAAATTTGACTGGAAATTAATTTCAATCGCACGATTTATTTTATAAACAAAGCACGTGTATTAAAAGTAACGACTCGTATTTAGCAAATGCTCCAAATGCATCGGTAAGCCAAATATTGAATGTTTTATGTAAGAATTTTTGCACTGAAATTCAACCGCGGTTCGTTTTAAATCAACATGCCACTCTACTTTTGTTTCAGTCTTATTCGCGCCGACGTTATCGTGCCAGATTTGTGTTCTATTCAACGATCGATGACATTGACATAACATAACACACATGCATACGCGCACGCAATGCCTTGTATGGTACAATTTCGTACACAATAGACATTAGCGATAAACGAATTAACAATAAAAAAGTACCGCGAAAAACATCTTGATCCTCTCGTTGGACATGGCTCGTCGATTCACTTTGTCCCCGGTTTTGTCCCGCAGTTTTTTTCCTAAAAATTCGACCATTTTGCCGATTCATTTAAGTGTCATATATTCTACAATAATTTAATTGAAACCAACTGTGTGTCATTACAAAATAAAAACGAACAACAACATCGCGCTATTGATATTATATTATTCGTATATATAAAAGACACGAAATGATAAATGCGGGATGGAAAATTGATTTAAACAATAAATTAATATGGATTAAAGGGAAGCGCGGATGTGTTCCCTACGGGGGTCTTCGTTTACGTGTCCGATATAAATTAGTCTGGCATAAATCAGTCGGGACTTGGTCCCGTTGGGGGCGCTGGACGGGGGTGTGTTCCATTTTTACCGACAAAAATTAGTCGCAACTACGAGATTAAGGACGTGTTATTCGAAACGGGAAATATGATTATGTTTGTGAGCGTCAATGAAATAACCCTGATTGGAAATTCGTTTTGCTTTATCCCGATGATAGCGTCGTGTTGGTATTACAGTCAGTGGCCTAAGTGAATTTATTTAAAACTACAACTACGTATAATAATTATCAACAGCTTAGATACTTATCTAACGAACTCGACATTATTTTTTGGTATAATTGTTATAAACATTTGATTGTAGTTAATCGTGTTTACGTTCGTTGGTAATACACTTCTTTATCTTTAATTATTAAGTAATATCATCATTATAAACATGTATTTGCCTATCGCGGATACTGTAAATGCTTTGTAAAATAGATTGGATGTATTATTTATGTATATCAAATAAAATAACAAAAGAATGATTTAATTATAATTTGAGAAAAGATTATTGACGAAATCCAACCTTATTTTAGTTCACAGACGTTTTCAAATTCCGGTACATACAGCGTCTCAACAAACTTACCTCGAACTTATACAAACTAATTCTATTCTAATTATAAACCGTGCATCTACAAATTCGAAACAACAATGTCAATTTCTGACTCGACGACCTGAGGAAAGACAAAAACATTGTAGAATCAAGGGTGTCCACGCGAATATTAAATTCAATTCTAATTTTTGACAATGTTTGACGTTTACGGTTATCAAAACCGATATACTTTAATTTATCATTGTCCTAAAGAAGTTAAATTAGCAGCTGACGAGAGCAAAACCATTCGTATACATTTTATTTGAAATTTGTATAAATTAAAATTAATATTGTTTTATTGTAATTTAAAGACAATTCAACATATTGCTTCAAAACGATATCTTCTTTAACGATTGAATATTAAGCTCGTGCAAAGTATCTATAATAATAGTGAATCCATCTCGAAAAGAGAAAAAGAATAATTTACATCAAGTTATCAAGCAGAGTGTTGATCAGCGAATTCATAAAAATGTCCGTAGCAGCAATATCGATCGTTGATATTACGTTTTTAGTTCTACAAAATTATAGATATTAATTCTGAGCAACATTATCTTATAACCATATAGTTGAGAAAAAGTACCGGTAAAAGAATAATCAAAACGACAGTATTATTATATTATATATTATATATGATATTTTGATAATTATTAATATTAATAACGTAAAATTTTTTTTTGTCAATGAAATGATTGGAACTTTTCATAATCACAGTGTACGATTTATTCTTCGAATTGTATCTGTAAGCATATATATATATAGATGATTTGTTATACTTTTCATTTATTACGATTTTTTTAATTATATATTCATATTTGGATATATTTACTTGGGAAAAAAAAGGATTAAATAAGTGTCGTTGAAAATAATTTGTTTGAAGATCATTTTGCTTTGATGTATTTATGAGTTTTATACTCTACACATATAGAAAATGATTAAAAATCCCCCATAAGAGCAACAAATTCAAAAAAATATACATCAGATAATATAATAAAAGGAAATATAAGCGATTATTGTTTTTAATTCAAACGTATTAAATATATTTATTACATAGAGCAAATATTAATTATATGTAAGTAATCATATTTAATTATTTAAGAATGAAGAAAAATGTAAAGTTTGATATATAATAATCATCTAAAATATTTTCTTCCGCGACCATTTGCAATGATAAATAATTTATCATTTATCAACAGAACAATTTTAGTTCGAAATTCGATTGATTATTGCGTGCATACTTCGAGCAAGGAAACACCCGCTCCTTGTATACATTGTTTTATTATATTTATTATAAAAAAGGGGGTGTTCCATGTTCAGCTATTATAAGATTCTGACTTGCTCAAATTCTAATATCTTTTGGATGCAATCAACTTATTCAACCCACGCAGACTTTGGAATCACGTCATTGCGATTTTTGTATTCACTGAACCCGCCGTGCTTTTGCTCTCGTCGCGAATTTTTGAGCTTCAAGTCTGTTAAGTAGGTATACAGATTTTTCTTTGGGTGCATTTCTATTCACGGAAATGGAGGCTTTTGGTCTTGTTACGTGATAACCGTAAAGAGTCTGCGAGCGCACGCAGCTCTCCGACTGGGATGATTAAAGTGCGACTATTTTTTTTATATCTTTCTACGAATTATTCGAGCGAGAGTATATTCGATTATGCAGCATAACAATTTTGGCGCGTTTCCGTAAACTAGACTGCAGACTTTAATGGAGGTATTTCGTTTTCTAGAATTTATAGATATACAACACACCAAATACTGTTCTCCCTTCTGCCTCCTAACTTAACTTAGATTTTTCAATATTGCAAATTAAATCGTAATTAATTTATTCAAAAAACATTCAGCACAAATGTTACAGAATTAAATCTTGATACTTAATGTCTATTCTTTTAATTCCTTTCTAAATATCCCTTTTTATTACTTATATTAGTAGAAATAAATAAATAAATAACACACGTTTAAATTAAAATCAATTTAATTTAGTAAATAAAATTTGTTAAATAGCATTTTATTTAATATATATGTATACATAATAAAAAGTTATAAAATTTTAAAATGTAATAATTTAGCTTTTTAAAATATTTTATGTGCTTTATATACACATATATATATTACCAAATTAGAAGTATTAAATAAAATTAGTTGTGAAATAAAATTTTAAAAACATCGTTTTTTAGCATTTTAAAATTAATATTAGAACATAATTTGAAAAACTGCAAGTATATCTTTTACTGTTACATTTAAGAAGACAGTTTTTATAGGATTTTGTATATATATAAAGAAATGGAATTTATATAATATACGTACCCCCCTTATCC
>JABFQC010001508.1:0-19036 GCA_022817085.1 Psilanteris sp. ZL-2020 | reverse complement strand
CTGACAAAATTATTCACTAATTCAGTCATAGTCATTTATTTGTTTCAGTCACATTTTTGTCACTTTCACATAATATAATTTACGATTTGTATATTGACTGTTTCACACAATACCATTTTTTTCAGTGTATAAATCGTAATTTTATATAAATGATTTAATTATAGAGATGTTGAATATTATGGTAAGGGATTAACCTGTTGTTTTGGGGAGTCATGGAAATTGCTATTAAATATAGACAATTGATATAGACTATGGAAATTGTCGGAAAGAAATATATATAGTGAAGCGTCAGTTTGAGGACAAAATGAAAATTCAATTGTAAAAAAATATTGAAGTTCTATTATTATATTATAGTCGACAGTCTTTTTACTATTTAGAACTCAGTTAAGTAAATCAAGTTTGACATAATTTTAATTTCAAGGACATTTGTAAATAATTTTTGTTACAGTTATTTTAAGGACCATTATTTTCGTCTCGTTGTTACTTTAACAAAATTGTTTTAATGACTTATATTTATGGACTGAATGTTCTTTTTATATACATCGTTATATTAAACGATCATTTCACTGGGACAAAAATAAAATTCATCAACAATACCTTGTAATTTCGTGAACGTTTACTATTCATTTTGATAAAACAATTAGAGAAGTACGAATTTTCTGGATAAAAACTGTAACTATTATATTATAATTGCATTTCTAAAACTTTTGACAAATGCATTTATAGAATACAAACAGATGGAGTAAATCGATTGAAATCGTCAATGTTTGATTACTTAAAGCAATGCGAAACATTAAAACTGGCTGGCAGACGTCACTTTTGACCTCTTCGCACGCGGTTTTTATTACGCTTACACGTTCTCGGGCTTCAAAAAACTGCAAAAATGCGAGACTTGCGTAATAATGGAGACGTCGAGTGCTCGCACGCTGACACGGATCGTAAACTCGAGTGATAATCATTCCGCAAAAAATTGCCCCGCTGTTGCAATGCGGCGGGAAGAGACAAAAAAAAAGGAGCCGCGCGCGGCGCTTCCATGCGTGTTATAATATCATAATGAAATGGCTGCGAGATCATGAGAAAATTACTTTTCCGATCCGAAGACAAAACAATGGCCGGAGGATGATGGCAAAAAGACTGCTTCGCCGGCACAACCCCGTTTGTACTTTTACGGCAGTGGTGCATAAATTTCAGTAAACAAAGTGTAGAATGCGCGCAAAAGACAGACGGAGAAATAATAGTTTGAATTATAAGACAGAAGGAGGTCAGATGGTAGACGGGGACTCGTGTTGAAATTTTACGCGTGGATTTAATTAGACATAATCGGTGTATAAACGTTAACAAACGTGACGAAAACATTATGTGTGTGTATATGTATATGTACGTATTTATATGCACAGGTGAGTACTTATCGGGTAAAAAGTAAGACGTGTCTTTTTTTGACGTATTGGTCTGTTTTGTAGACAAATCGC
The DNA here is from genome assembly GCA_022817085.1 of Psilanteris sp. ZL-2020. Taxonomy (NCBI): domain Eukaryota; kingdom Metazoa; phylum Arthropoda; class Insecta; order Hymenoptera; family Scelionidae; genus Psilanteris; species Psilanteris sp. ZL-2020. Next base: position 17,567 of record JABFQC010001508.1, on the reverse strand, counting down.
ATTTTATATTACTTTAGGTTTTTTTTTATTTTTTGTTTATTCGTTTGTATAGTATATATACATATATATATGTGTGTACAGATATATATTAAGCATAATAGAATATTAACGATTGCTACTTAATATTTTTTATCACTTTGACATTCATAAATATTTTCACGCGTTTCGTTCAGGACAATTTTTATTGAAGATCCTGAAGTAACTGTTTTTACGCACATACTCTTATACATAAATGATTTATCGAGTATTGTGAAATATCGTATTCATCTTTTGTAACATTATTTCCTTTTTAAACACAAAATTGTAGTTGGTAAGATACGAACGGAGTATAAAACTACGGTAGTAATATTTTTAAAGTGATAGTTTGAAATATTAGTTTTGAAAATTGCATGTCAATAGGTATTCAGGGCATATACATGTATATATATATTTGTCTGTATTATATAAAACCGATTACTTCCACGAGTCAGTTACAAATCCAATATGCTCAAAAAGTGTAAACATAAATATTTACAATTTACGTTTTGTTTATTTATTTGTATTGATATATATTTGTTTTATTCGATTTGTTTTCGTTTTCATTACACACGAATGACCTTTAGAAAGTCACAGTACAAATACGTTTATATATTTTACTTAACGAATAATAGTAAAGCATCACTTTTTACACACCCTATCTCTGTTAACATTTTGCAGCTATTATATTATATATGTACGCATACATACATATTTATCGGATACGACAAAAGTTTGTTTTTATCATTTTCAAAATATCATTTTCTTGACGAACAAAAAATTTGTGCCTCGTAAATGTTGCCGTCGCTCGCATGCAAATAATCCTTATCAGGCGACTTATTTTTCCCGTGTTTTTGGCGAGAAAAGGGGTATCGTGGTGGTACATTAACGAGTGCGATAATTTAAAACTGCTGCGTGCGGTTAGCGACGCGATCCGCTCGTGGGAAGAGGCCGACAACAAACTGCGCGGTAATCGCGAGGTCTTGTAATGATAACTATCTGTCGTAATTGTAAATTCGTTATATTGTCGATAAAGATTGTTCGCAAGTCATTACTCCGATTCCCCATTAACTCTACTATCGTCCGCGATATACGTGCAAAGTGCGGACGCCCGTCTGCGGACCCGGGCTCAGTCTTGACGATCTTTTCGACGGATAAATAACATCCTGTAATTCCGAAATTCTTCTTCGCTAAATTAATTTTTATTTTTATTATGTATAAATGAATTGATAAAAAAATATATAACATTTACATGTATATGTAATGTTGACAATATGACACTGAAAGAAATAATCCTGCAATTTTATCATAATATATTGTAAACATAGGATAAAGGGATACAAATTTAAACAAATATCATAAATTATGGTTAAAACTTCAATAAATGTAAGAAGAATTACTATACAATCTGATAAAAATAATAATATTTTCGGGTGTTTATTTGCATTTTTTCCCTTCATCCTATGATTACAATATTGTCTGGTAAAGTTTGCAGGATTATTTCATTCAGTGTATGTCTATAATAGTGAATTACGTGTTAAATGATATAAAACCGAAAAAAACTAAAATGATATATCGCCACTGGTGTAACCAAACGAATCTGTTTAGATTTGGATATTGGATTAAAAATTTGTCTTTGTTTGTAAACACAGTATGACCTTTAATAAATTAATATACTGTTATTATTATTATTATTATTATTATTATTATTATTATTATTAAATGTTCTTATAATTTGTACACATCCGGCGACAAAACAAATATATCCTAAAAGTAAACAGGAATGACCTTGAAACAAAAAAAACCTCCCAAAGAACCTTCCCTTGGCGAATGAAAATTTGCGCGGACTCGAAACAATAAATCTCCGGACAAACGGACTGCGTTCGTCCGCGAACTAACCATTCTGCAGTCCGGAATTGACGTTTTCGATTCCAGTAGAGCGTTTCATTTCCAGCCCAATCGCGGAAATACGAACGCAACAAATGGTCGCGATCATTTGCTTACACAACCGCGAACAAGACACGGCGCGCGTGTCCGCAAACGCCGCAGCGCAAACAAGCCGGGCGGCCAAAAGTTGCGACGCGCGGCGCATCCCCATAAACAAGTCGCGCGTCACCGGATAACGAGTGAACTCGGGCGCGCGGCTTTGATTTCGCTCGCGAACTTTCGACTGCGGCCGCCGACTAAGTCCCAACTAAACGCTTATAAATAACCCGCCAAGTCCGTTTTAGGTTAAGAATCGCCGAGTCCGTCAACTCGTATAAGGCGCGCCGCGCGCTGCCCGGTCGCTCCATATACGCCACACGCATGCAATTTCAGCGGTGTCCCGGCGTTATCTTATCGGCATCGATGATCTCATCTTCGTTTGGGACGCGATCTTGCGGCCGCGGGGCAGATCCCGGCGGCGCGCGTGAGAGTCGCGCTCCGCGATGCAGCGCGGAGCGGCGGCAACGTTGGCGCACTAAAACCAAACACTCGTATCCGAGGACTTCCTGTATTGTTGCGCGTTCGGGCTTATCGCCGCGATCGCGGTCCGCGTCATTTTTGCCCCGCCATTTGCGGCGACGATTTATAGGGGGACTTGCGAAATTAATACGTCGCGCGGAATTCAGTAGAATTGCGATTGCGAGGCTCCGTCATTCCGGCACGACGATTTCGTTTGTCCGGATTGCGAGGGTTATCTCGTGCCTTGCGGTGTAATGTGGTTAAAGGGGACTTGCTACACTGAGAAAAAATTACTTAGTAAGATCTACTGAAACGTTCAGTTAAACTAGTATTATAACCGTTAAATTCAGTTAAATTAACTGGGAGATTCAGTTTGGTAAAAATAACTATACTTTTCAGTTATAATGCGACCAAAAATGATATTTTTAACTGAAACAATTAAAATATTCAGTAAAATTAACTGAATTTGTTGATTCAAGTATCATAATTGGGTGCCAAATTCTATCAAAATATTTAATCTTTCTGTTGGACTAATTGATTATTTTCAATTATGGCATAGTTTACTGAAAACTCAGTTAAACTATTGGATATACTATTATTCCGAGTGTACCTAATTAGGACCGGCGTTGAAAAACCGCCAAAGTTAGTTGGAAAAGAATTATTCACGGGGGACTTGGTCTGAGATTTAAACATAATCAAGGGGATGTGTCTGATGATATTTTTCCTCGTGAAGACCCGTTTAATGAATTTAAATTTGGACTGTATGTAAAAGAGGACTTGAAACCAAATTAATATTGCTTAGAATTTTTTTCCCGTAATAACAATGTATTTTTTACGAAGCATTTTTGAATTTTTATTTATTTAATTAAATTAATTAATTGGTAATATATTTTATTACTATTACTAAATTATATATAAACCTAATAATTTAATTATGTTTTGTTATTTTATAACTACTTATATTATTATTTATTTCTTATTATCAAATTATATATATATATACATATATACATATTATATACTCTAACCTTACTATACATTAGATCTTAAATATAATGGACATTTTCTGGAGATTTGGTACCTCCGATGGGGACTTGGAATGAATTTGGAAACTACAGAGGGGATATTGAAACGCATTCAGAAACCTCAACTTCCAAATACACTTAAACTTTCTCGTCGATTTCTGAGGACATTTCTAAATGTAGACTTGTATTAAAGTGTACTTTATTATAAGACTCCAGCAACTTCGTAACGATTTCGACGGAAAATTGACTGTACAAATATAAATATCGAAAACCGTCAAAGGAACTTCTCACAGCCGAAACCCAGATCATCCAACCTGCAAACCAAGTCTTTTTAACACGTTAATATAAATCGCGATTCGTCAAGTCCCCCTGTGACTGTCAGATATCGCCCCACAAACTTTCAAAGATCCAACATCCGTCGGGATAATAAATCCGCGCAAAATGAAATCAGCATAATGGCCTCGGACGTATAAAGGAAAGCAGCTAACTATGATTTACGGCGCGACAACGGTCGGGTTGACCCCGCGGGATCTGCTACCGGTTTTGCATATTCGGGTCCCTCCGACGCCGACGATACATCATGCCCCGGCGATTCGTAAGATCGGGCCCCGATCTTGGCCGGATCACGATTCGACGACGCGAATTTGCATCCGCGGATTCCCGTTCGTTTATGCAATCGCGACCACGAAATGCGCGAATATTTGCCGCGAGTCACGAATAATCGGCAGCGTGTAATGGACTTCGTGGATGCGACGTCGAAAAACCATCCGGAAGTCGGCGCTGGGATCGCAGCCACGTATGGTCTTATCGTTCAATTGAAGGGCAGGGGGGATGGGGGGGATTAAAACGGAGGTGAGAAAGTGTGCCGAGCATGATATCAGCTCGAAACACGTTCTTCAAATACGGAAGTAACATTGCTCTTCTCAACGCCGATTTCGTGGCTGCGTTCAGATGGTGCAGACAGACGACCGGTTGCGTTCACTGCAATTCCTCTGACGAATTAAATCGAACGTATGATCGCATTCCATCAAACTTTGACATCCCACTTTGAGATAACGCGCGGGAATTCGCGGTGCCGGTTGGTTTTTGTAGGTTAGGTCGACGAAGCGGTTAATAATCGTATTTTATCTCCCCGCGTTTGGCCGCAAAACGCGCTTGATTTTGCCTTTTGAGGACGCGAGATGCACCTAGAAGCGGCATTTATCATTTCGTCGAATCAAAGTGTTTGCACTCGAACGGCGGATAGTTTGAATGCGCGAACGGATGGGGAAATTCATGGTTGTTCGAGTTAACTAATGGCTCGCGCGCACTTCCTCGCCGTTATCGACGGACGTCCACCGAACGACAATAAATTCGTAACGAACCGAGCCAGGCAAATGGCCTCGTCATACAGCTGCAATCACTGTTAATCGCTTATCCGTAATTCACAATTCGCGACGCAAAAAAGTTCCCGTGATTTATCGTCAGATGTTATCGTCGCCCGGTGTCATTGGCGGATGACTCGTTTGAGATCTGCTTCAGCGCGGACGAGCCAGCGAACAGCTTTTTGCAATCAAAATCGTTTCAGATTGCCGTTTGCGGCGAGTATTTTTTTGTACGTGGGGATTTTTGCGTTTTTGTTGCACTGCGGCGAGACACTAGGTCTATGTAATTTTGGACCTAAAAATCAAAATTAAAAGGTCAAGGTCACATGCGTTATTATGGTTTGACGGAAAAATAGTTTGTTTACTCTTTTTCCAAACTTATATCGAAGTGATTCCCGGTCAAGGTCAAAAAGAATAGTTTTTGTTTGTGTTCGTTTATTCCTGTTTATCTTTTTTCACAATGTTTCCCTAACATAAAACATATCACTTGCAAGGTCAAACTTTGTTTTTTTTTGTTTTCAAGTTAATCTTAGAATGACTTCGATTTTATCTATATTCGAAATTTCGGTTAATAATGAATGCCATCCAGAAACGTAATGCTTCAGCTTGGCTGATAACATCGGCTCGAATGACAGGCTTCAAAATAACTCGCAACACCGTATAATCATAAATAATGATTTCTCTCGGCAGCGGAGGCGCGGACAGAAACATCGAACATTCCGCGGATGCCTAATCGAAGATGCGCGTAACAAACTCGATAAGATATTCCTGGGTACACATAATGGAACGCTGTTAAAGATAGAGAGTACCAGCGATAAACAAAGAAGGAATCGGTAGGTTGGTTCGTGGACGCAAATCGCAGGTGCCGATGCGGGGCAGGGTCAAGATAGAGGAAATGTTTGCCAGGTTCTAGTGCGAAGTTTGAGATTAGAGTGCAGATTTCAGGTACGTATTTGAAACACGAGAACGTGAGCAGATATTGAATTTTTAGTGCGAATTAAGAATGAGATAATGGTTCATTCAGTTGTTGTTTTGTGATTGCAGGTTTGAAGTTCAGGACGGGATATCGTGAAATAATTGGAAACTACGCGGGGGATAAAAAATGGACCAAATAATGGAAGTATCAAATTCCGACGAATTTGTATGCGAGGTTGTATGAAATGTAATTTCGAAGTACTGAAAGATCGAGTGATATAAAACTACACTGCGAAGTTTAGTGAAGTTTAATGGGTTTAATTCGAAAGTACTTAGAATTAAGACGACAAAATTTCTAAATGTGAAGTACCACATTTTAAACAATGTTCCATTTAGTATTACGAAAAAATGGTACAATAAAGTATTGACGAAATAGAAAATGAAGTACTGAATATTTTCAATGCGAAGTTGAAGTTGAATTTAATAAATACTAAGAATGACACTAACATTTACAATATTAAGTGTTCCGAATTTGTTTAAATTTAATTATACAATTTAACAATATAAATTGGAACTAAATTAGAACTGAAATATATAACTTAAAATACATTGAAACTTTCCAATTTTTAATATAAAAAAACACTATAAGAATATAAACAACATAATAAATGAATGTGTATGATGTGAAGTAATCAAATTTAGTTGTATAAGACTTCAGAATTAATGAATAAATTGAAAATGACATTTATTAAATTCAGAAAAACTTATATAAAATATATAATTATAATATTAATATAAAAAGTTAAAACAAAAATTAAGCACTATTACAATTTGGCTCATGAAGTTTATGTTATCTGAAAATCTAAAATAATTGCCGATTAAAACTTGTGACATTGAATTCAATAGTACCAGTAACAAATTAAAATGTAAAATTTCAGGCGTAGAACGAAGAAAAATCCAATCGTCACGTGATCAAAAGCATTTTATACAAATACAAAACTAATTTTTGGCACTTCATTATTCCCGAATATGTGGATTGTTGAACGCTCGAATGAACGATTATTTTTGACGGGCACCAAGTACCTGCGATTTTGACGCACTTTGCGAGCACTCGAATCAAGTATGATCGCGAAAAAAGGAACAGGAAGAGGGAAGTCAAAATGCAGACGTACAATTTGGCGAACATAATGACAGGGGGGTGGGGTAAGAGGATGACGCACGGGAATAGATGGCGTTATGGTTGTAGGCGGCTACCGCTACTGGGTCAAGCGCGAGCGCCCAAGGGCACGGGAACCTCGTTGTTAGCCTGCGAAGCGTGAAGCCACTCGGGAGGATCTTCGCCTCCCAGTGCGGCCTATTCTAACGTCAGTTTGGCCCCGTCCATCCGCACGGTAATTCTACCAAACTACCTTAGCGTGACTATTTGTTTTGTGGGATCGATCTAACAACATGTCCAATCTGTTTATTATATCGGAGTCTGTATTTCACGCGGACTTCCCGCGGAAATCAATCTTCGCGCTCGGTGCCGTAAAAACGCGACACGAAGAATTGCGCGGACGATTTGTTAGCGATTGTTTGCACTCGAACAATTCCAACGCGCTCAAAGACTCACAGTCGGACGGAACGGGTTTATCTGATGCTTGCGTAGGCACTTTTTTTTCGTCAGCTTGAAGCGCGAGAACGTCGACAAATTGCGCCGAAAGGACGTCGGGATTGACCGCGACAGTGTCGGCAAGTCCCCCGAAATATGACCTCAAAGGGACCTTGTCCGATCAGGCTGACCTCAACCTTGCGCCCAACCAAGCACGTCATCGTCCGGATTCACGGATTGGTCCGTACGAACGCGAGCGTCTGTGATTCCCATGATCTGACAACGAACAGACCCGTTCCTCAGCGAATTCCGCAAACGTTCGGACCTGCGCGTAAAAAGTAGATTGCCCGTGGTTTCAGGTCAATAAAATCCGTCTGATTGCAATAATTATCCAGTCCGTCGAGGATTTAACTACCAACCGAGCGCAATCCTAATCCTACGAAAGTCGACCGGTCGAGTGAACACCGCCAGCTATCCCACAGTCCATTTGGCCAGTCAATTAACGGCGCAACCCTCGGTGTTTCCAGGATCTCGAGTGCCGCGACCTGAGAACGAGTCAACCCCACGAGGGAGGGGTACGGGGCAAAGGGACGGGCGAAAAAAAGGTCGCCGAATAAAAGTACGACGCGAAAAAGAGCATCAGCAGCGAACGAAACGCTTGACCCCAGGCCAATGCATATTTATCGAATGAAAAGCCGCTAAGTGAGGTTGAAGTCGGGTACACCGCGCTACGTCCAGTTGGGACGAGTCGGGGAAGACGAGGAGGAAGCGGGACGGCGAGATGGAAGGAGACGAAGAGGAGAGAGAGAGAAGAGGAAGAAGAAGACGAAGAAGAAGAGGCCGAGTGGTCCGCGAGAGGAGAGCTGGATTCTTCAAAGCTTGGTGCTAGTGGGGGCGTGCGATAGTTCAAGTCGTGAGCGGGCAGCCCCGCCCGACACGACCACGGAGCATCTCCGTTCTGACCCCCGCTGACTCGTACGAATCGCAGGACGATAGGGACGGGGGGGAGCACTGAGGTCCAGGCTACCAGGATGCCCCCCTGGTCCCCCGTGTGATGGTGCTCGCGGGACCGCCGGGAGCCGGTCTCTCGCGCGGGCCCCATCGCCAAGGGCACGGGAAGCATCAGGTGGCGGAGGTGGGGATATCAAAAGCAAGGGAGAGACGCGCAGGGAAACGCGGCAGTGATAAGTGTGGGAAGGGCAGGTTGCATAAGGTCTAATATTATGCAAGCCTGAATGCGTTAGAAGCCGGCTCCGCTTACATACAGGTACACGCAGAACACAAAGTCAGACCGGGGCCGTGTAAAATCTCATTCGCAGGCTGCCTTTGCCAGCACACACTTGGAGTCAACGGGCGAACGTTGAACCCAGGAAGTGGCGGGGTCTGGATGGCGGTGATTTTGGCGAGGAAAACGGGGTTTCGGGGTTCAGGTGGTGGGACGAATGACAGGGATGGTTGCTGTGGAAAGAGGTGATGTTTGGGTTGGGCAATATTTAGGTCGCCTGGTCTGGGTTTGGGGATGGATGGATATTCGAAGAGGAAGCGGGTTAGGGTTGGACTTAAGAGCAGGAAAGGCTGCGATATGTTGAGGAAATTTTGGATTTTTAGATATCCTGTTACACGGAGGAGGATGTACTACAATTGATTATTATTAATCAAGGATATAAGATAGTTTTGGTATATCATATGATATACTGGATCTTTTAAATTTTTACGTGAGATGTTAATGTGAAATACCATTAGTTTTGAAATAAAACTTATACCCACAATTATATACAGATAAATGATCAGAATATCAATTTCGTGTGTAACGTATGTTTTAATTACTTTTATTTTCGCAACTATAGGAATTTTTAAAATCTTCCAATATCACATTAGACATCCTCTATAAATCTTAACAACGTTCCCTTCAAATTACAATAACAGGATAAAACAATCCCGATCCTGAATCCCATGACCATTCGACATATCGATTGACTTCCCCGGCAAATTTACAAGTGTTACAGCAGGTTAAACAAAGCTACACGTTCAAACAGTCCACAATTCAATATGTTGATATATAATGGTGCGAAACTTTACGGTCTCTTTTCAGTTCCAAGACACTGCTAATATTATTAAGTTTTATATTGTTTTGTTACAATCTAACGGCTTCTTTATGATCTCTTTTAGGATGAACCCAATTATTATAAGTGGTACCAGGAATTCGCGTTTCGTGCAATAATTTCCCCAGCTTTATGTTCACTGTTATTGTGCTGGGATTTAATTTACGTTTCGGCGCAAATTGATTTTAATTAGACGCCCTTTAAATTGGAGTACTTTCGCAGTAATGCCTAGCTCGTTGCTTTTACTTCAACCCGCGCACCTTTCACTTCCTGCGCCACGGTACCAGTCATATCTTTGTCACCCAAGCCTGCGCAGGTTCCACCCAATCGATTAATCCATCCATACCGATCATCCAATGTCCACCTATCAATATCCGACCTAACCGAATAGACACCGACACCCACGCATTAATTACTATAACTCACACTAAAAAAATCATATTGTAGCAGAAACAACCCAAATTGTAACTGAAATTATATGATATTGTATACGTTGACTATTTAATATAGCAATCTTCTTAACCAAACATATTGCTACACTCATTTGTCTTTACCATTTAGCATCCACGATATCTTACTATTCATATTGTACAATAGAGTTTTCTCAGTGCACGAATTAACGATCAAATGTTACCAACCTTACAAAAAATGAACCCCCTGAAAACCAAGTTCAGAAAGCGGGTTTTCTCAACATCCAAATCAAAGACCCAACATCGATCCAAACTCGGGTTCAAAGAATCGTTCTGATTTGCCTCTTCCGCAATCAGAGCCGCCAATTGCACGCGGTTCCCACGATAAAGCGTATCTACGCGGTTCATTGGCCTCTCGTACAACATTCGGTATCGGTTAACGCGATCGAAGATGAAGCGAAACGTCGAGAGCTTGTCAAAATTCGATCGGACAAGATCGCATCCGGCCCAGATTGCCTCTCGCGGCACTCGGCGTTATCCGTCGCCTCTCCTCTCTCTCTGCCCCTGTATGTTCGCCCGCCCGCCCGCCCTCCCCCTTTCCCCTGTCCCGTCGTTTCTCCCTCGATTGAATGTCTCGTTCTATCCGCGGTGCGCGCGGAGGGAACTGCGGGACGAGAGTACAAGAGTACGCGGGCCACGAAGGTCACAAGGGCTAAGGCACTTCTCACGCCCCCGCCATGTTAAGAAGAGCACCCCACTTAGACGAGGCGTACATACTTTAACGCGGCCGATTAGTACACGTGCTTAATTGCCGTTAACTCGGATGCGCGACGTCGGTGATCGATCATCCTTTTCGTCGGGATTTCGAAAGGTCCCACCCGAAGCCCCCGGCTTCTGAGACGCGCAAGGTTCGGGGCATTAATTGAAGGTTGAGAGCGCGATGATCGGTGTTGATTGATTGTTGAGAAGGACCTGTTTGAAATTCGTGTGACTGGTTGGGTTGGGTGGAAGGGTGCGCGGATCACTGAGGTTTGGAGGTGATGCAAGTCGAAGTTTGAATTTTGAACGGAAGGTCATAATTTGGAGTCAAAAGGTTGCGGTTGAAGACTGCTGTTGAGTTCGTGGGAATTTGCATTTTGTCGATTGAAATGTTGATGCGGGTGGCGTCGTGTTTATGGATATAATTTGGTCGCAGACGGTGAACTTTGGACTATGATTTAAGAAGTGCAAGTCGAAGGTCACAGTTAAGGGATAAAAGGTTGATGCGTTGAAGAAGTATATTGCGGTTTGTATTTTAAAATGTAAAATAAAAAAGATGAAAATGTTGCAACGTCGACGCGTGTGGAGCAGTCGTGTTTATGGGAGAAGTTATGTGGTGTAAGTCAATTACGAACTGTGAAATCACGGTTAAACGTCATAATTTAAATATGAATAAAAGAATGGATATTTGTTATGTTGATGAAATTTATTCAAATTAATATTCTTAAGTAAAATGAAGGAATGCAGTTTAACTATTTTATGGAATTATAGATACATTATATATGTAGCCTGATGTATTCAATACTAAAAATGATAATGTATTAATACAAAAATTGATATAAATAAACTAATAATGTTTGTCATCAAAATTGTAAACAATTAATTAAATACGAATGATGTATTCTGCATTCCGGATTGACAGGTATTAAAAAGTGTTGCAGCTTTATTAATAGAGACTTCAATTAAGTTACAGTCGCACGTGAATTAGAAATAAAGGTCTATATCAGTGCTGGAAACTAATCCCGGAAAATGCACAGGAATAAAATTTTCAAATTTGTCTCTGTTCACAAATCAATACGTTAACTAAAATTACCATCGTAACACCGGGTTACTTTTGGAACAATTAATTCGTATATATCAACATACGCATTCATGACCTCAATTTCGTCATATTCATATCCATTTTTTAATATTTTAACAAATAAATTGAAATGAGTATTACGTTCGGGACATAAAACAACACGGGTAAAATACTTTTTCAATAATTTAATTTTTTTTGCATTTGACCTATGTATAAAATTATGTAAACTTTATGCATGCTCTCAACAACTTGTAACGCATACTCTATAGCTGAGAAATTTATTGAAGTTGTCATTCATATTCAAAATGTACAATTTCTTTCAACGTGACGTTCACGTGAAGTTCGACGCAATTATTGTATATGAATACGTCAAAAGTTTGTAAAAAAGTTGAATATAATGTGTAAGTTTAATTCATCGAAATTGTATATATATGATGTAATTTTTAAAATTTTGCCATATTATAGACTTCATAACTTTTTTATTTAATAATAAAATTTTAAATTCGTAAAATTACTTTTGAAAATAACTGTTGAAAAAGATTTCCTTCATCAGTTTTTATGAACATAAAGTTGAACATTATATCTTGAAACGGTTCAATAAATGATGTTAAACATGTCAAAAAACTCATTACTCGTCAAATTTTGTCAATCATCCGATTTCGTGCACTCGTTGACCGCGTGCAAACAATTCGCATTCGCGCGTGGACACGGTTCAGCGCGTTCAATCCATTCAAGACGTTAAACGCGACGATTCAAATCGGGGCGTTTATTTTGATAAAATAAATGATCGCCGTTGGCGATGCATCAACCTGTGCCGGACGGGCTGATCGTGTAGCAAAACTTGACGATTATTGGCGCAACGCTCGCAAGATTAATCGCCGCGAAAAACAGTTAGGCGCGATCCCGCGCCGGCGTAATAGCGCTTTTCGCGTATCGTACGATTTCCATTTGTTCGGCGCGGATCCCCAGGGATGCGTGATTAATGACAACAATCTCGCGCGCGCTGATCAACAAGATGCGCGCCGCCATTGTGTGCGTGTCATTCGGCCCGCAATCTGTAGCCCGCGTCTAATGTTAGATCGTATCTGCGAATGCTCCGAGCGTGATACGAGCGCGGCTCGCCGCTACTCGTCTTGCCGCGCTCGCAACATTGCCGCTCCACCTTGCGATCGGTCGACGCTTCGATCGCCGGCCATATTTATCCGCCGCGGGCGAAATTTACACCGTCCCGCGCGGCAATATTCGAGTATCTCTTTAATGTCATCTCGGTTGGTGTTGCGCGTCAACCGGTCACCCATCCCAAAGTGCGTCATTTGGTTGTCATGATTTTGTCCCAAATCATTCGTCATTTGTTGTAGTTTTCGCGATTTATATTTAGTAATAAATTAAAAATAACAACAATAATAATAACTGCAATGACAACGGCAGTAGTGTTGGTAACAAAATTATAGCAATAACAACGACAATAGCAATAACAGCAATTGAAACAATACATCGATTACAACAATAACATTAACAACAACATAATAAAGATAATACAGTAAGAACAAGAATAACAGTAGTAATAACAATAAACAGAACTATAAAAACAACAAAAACAACATCTATGACGATACGACAATAACAATGATAACAAAATATTAATGACAACACAACGAGAAGAACACATAAAACAATAATAATAAAAAATACTACAAGAACAACATTTGAACAACAACATTAAAACCAACAACAACTACAACAACAGCAATATTGTTATATTTCATGCTTCGTGAGTGAATCTGATATGTTATTTTTGCGATGATCGCAGTTGATAAATTCAATACTGTAAGACTCAACGGACAGGTATTTGTCGAGGGATAAAAACTTATGGACTATAAGGGATTTTCTGTTTTCAACCTTTTTAACATAATTCAACTTCCTTTAACCGCAATATATATGCCTTTAATCACCAGTCATCTTTGTTTAACGTTGCTTGATCTGAATTAAAAGTCGACTCGGTTGGATATAAATTAGCATTCGAATTGCAGTCGCCAAATATTCCCGCGATGCAAATAACATCGCGATTTTATGAGCGCGTCTTCTCGGTTAGCTTAGGTTAATGGGCTGCGCGGTAATAAGCCGCGCAGAAATGTTCATTTTGTTGAAATAATAGAATGTGATGTACATATTCAATTTGTTGTAATTGTTGCGTGCGATACGCGTGGTCCATTTGCTGAAATAACGTAGCGCTTGGATGAAGTGTACTTCATTTATATGTTGAATATTGTTGAAATTGATCAGATAACTGCGTACCTGTTCTGATTGTTGAAAGTTTTGAAATGAGTCAATATCATGCATTTGCATATTGTTAAAATGCTTGTAATTGTTGTTATGGTTGTTATTATTGTTGTTTTTGTTGATACATTAAATGCGATACATCGTTGTGTTATTGAAGTAGACGTAAATGTTGAATGTACGGAATTTTTTGTATGCGTTGAAATGTTGAAATACAAAGTATATAAATAATTCGCCCAAATTGTTAAAGAAACGTTTATTTATATTTTGAATATTTAAAGAAATCATCAATTATAATACTGACATTTAATTCAAAAGTTTCGTCTTGTTGAAGTTGTTGAAAACAATATTAACGCTGAACTTGTCCGAATGGTTGAATACTTCACACTTGGATTTTTCGATGAAAATATTACAAAACCTAATTGCCAATGTTTCGCGTAAATATTAATAACATAACAAAGTTCCAACTGTCATACACCATTTCATCAACATGCCCATTTCATCAACATTAAATCACCTCACAAACTTAACCTTAACCCGAACTTCATCCACACAAAGATTAACGTGTAGCAGTTTTTTTTCTCGCTTTCTCCAACGATCCATCCAATCTTTTTCTCTAACAAAAGAACGCTGCATACTTCGAAATTATCGAATCGTTGATACGACCGAGCGGCTGCTCGCGCTGGCCTATAAACCGGCGACTGAATTGCCTCCGCGGGTTATTGCCGCGACGCGAATAAGATCGCGATTTTACGGACGCGCGTTGGCTCGGGTTAATAGGCTGCGCGCTATTAGCCGGGCAGAAACGCGTCCCGCGAGGTGGCGCAAAAGTGCGCGCATCTGATAGCCGGGTTCGAACGATACCGAACTCGAGTCATGCGTGCCAACCAAGCGCGATTGTAAATCGCCGCGGCGGCTTCTTATCGGAAAATGCCGATCGACCAGTGTTAACAGGAGCCGATCACGCCGCGCGTACCGTGAGCCACTTGATAGTCGTGGCCGCGCGTGATGCAACCGAAACTGCGAGATCGCCTGCGGTAACGTCGCCGCTGCGGTCGCCGCGGGCGACGCGGTAGCCGGAAAGACGGTGCCTTTTAAAGCCGCGAACCTCTTGCCCAACTGGCAACGTTTTGTTCCGAGGTGACGCACGGCCTCGATTTTTTTTACTGTTTTTTTTTTTGGAACAAATTAAATGCATTCTTCTCGCGTTTATTCACTTCGATAAGCAGTGACACTTTCATTGTGTAATAAATAGCTAAGTTATAGGTTATTGAAAATAATTGCAATAATAATAGTAATAATAATAATAATAATAAGAAGAAGAAGAATTACGACTATTCATGATTTTATTATATGTCGCATTAATTTGTATGAAAATTCAAGAAAAAACATTTATTTCAACCGTGATACTTTAATTCCATTTTTTCGCGTCCAATTCCATGTGCGTTGTTGATACATGGAGAAAAATTATATCTAAAAAATCGCAATATAAATAGTAAAACTAGGATACTTTTGCAAATCTGATAAAAATAACTATATCGTATAATTATTAATTATTACGTGTGCTGATTATTTTACTATACAATATAGTAATTTTTATCAGATTTGTAAGAGTATCCTAGTTTTCCTATTTATATTGAGATTTTTTAAATATAATTTTTCTCCGTGTATAATGCTTTATACACTGAAAAAGATAATCTTACAAATTTTACCAAACGAAATAGTAACAGTAGGAAAAGTGAGCAAAAATGTAAATAAACATTAGACGACAGTTTTTATCATTTGTTTGGTAATATTTGATATATCTTTAAAAGTTTCTAACCATAATTTATCATATTATTTACATTTTTGCCCAATATCTAGTTTGGTAAATTTTATAAGATTATTTTTTTCAATGTAATTTTTGTGATAAAATTTGATCGATTTTCGAATGTTAATACACTCAGAAAAATTAAACTTAAAAAATTGCTGTTTATAATACCAATGTTACGACATTGAAACAAAATTTAAAAAATTACTATTTATAACAGAATTATACTAAAAAATAGAAGAAAGCTTTGATATGAAAAACTGTATTTTTACAACGAAAAATAGAAATTTTTAGATTTTTACTTTAATGTCTCCAAATTAATTTTATAAACAGAAATTTTCTACGTTTAATTTTTTGAGTGTATGGAAGGGACCCGATCATATCTCCTCCCTCCGAAATCTACGTAGATTGAATTCATTGATTTCGGGCGTTATTAGGAAGCTTGAGAATCCCGCTAGATGATCTGAAGAAATCCCGAAAATCTGCGGCGCATCTGAGCAGGAATAACCTTGCCCGTTAGGGTCATCTTTCATACGATAGAATCAAGATTTAATCGCCGCACTTCCGCCGATACCGATTATATTTCGTGTAAAATATCTTCGACGAGTAAATGACATTAAACGCGTTTTATGTTGTCTATTTATAGGCGGCGTGATTTTACGCAAGCGCGCGAAGTGGTCATTTTTGTGAGAAACATTTTTGAAATTCGTGATTAGTGCAATCGGAATATTATATACATATGTATAAATAAGATTTCTATAAATAAATCGTTATATGGACTTTTTAATAAAAAAGTAGTAAAATTAAACGTTAAAAATTACTTCAACTATGATTATTTATTCCATTTGTCTGTACTTTTCTGTTTTTAAATCTTGTTATAAATTAATGAGATAATGAGTGATAATCAAAAATCAAAATAATTACTTTAAGACGCGTGTATCTTATTTAAAGTCATCAATTATCTTAATGTAAGTTAATTATAGTTGTCTAACTTTAATTAATTAGTTAATTAGTAAACCAAACAGTAATTTATATCCTACGACGCAGGAATATATAATAATATTAAGGTAATATAATTGTACATAATTTATACAATAAATTACATTATTAAGATTACATTATAAATTAAGAATAAAAACGAACAATAAAATTTATTTATTATTTAATACAAATAATATATTGTGTTTAATACAATTTGTCTTATCCTAAAAACGTTAACAAAAAACCGGGTAAAAAAATAAAAACCATTGACGCAACATTCGTAAACGCGTTGATTACGACTCCTCCATTTGTCACCAAAATCCTGATCCCGCGAAAAAAATCCTTCTCCTTTGACTTTCTCGCCACGCTTCGTTCGCCTCCGTCCGTCCGCTGTGCGTAACAAATATCACAATCCAGTACAAATTGCGGCCTACTTTCGACGGATACAATCACGTTTAATTGGAATAACAAATTAGGTTATATCAATGTCAATATCACTATCAATTGGCTATCAGCGACGGTTATCTGCATCGCGGCATTAATAGCATATTATTCAAATAACGCGATTAAATTGTATCTCGTCATACCAGTTTGCGCGCGCGGATATCAAAAACAAAACGCCGCCTTTCACTTTCGATCCGATCCCAACCTAACCTCAATTTCGCCGTATCAAGGATTCATTCAAATACGCGCGCGTTGTTTCGCATTGATCGGCGATTAATGCGAATCGCGTTGAATTATCGCGAATGATTGACTGGCCGGGACAGTCGTGACTTTGAGCCGAGTTTGACG
>JABFQC010001507.1:0-19038 GCA_022817085.1 Psilanteris sp. ZL-2020 | reverse complement strand
TATTAGTATTACTCATCAGGTGTTTATCGTGTAAAAGAAAACAATGGTTTTGCAGTCATACGAAGCAAACAAACGTCACGCATAGATGTTTTCTCCAACTAAACGACCCATATATAAAAATCAGGAATTACTCAAAATAGATTTTAAACAATTTTTTGAACTGAAGGATAAAAGTTAATTTTTTTCCTGAATATAAACATTTCATTTATTTGACATGGAAGGACAACAGGTATTTTATTGACAATTAAATTAATAATTGTACATTCATATATAACTTGTATTTTCTACTTGTGTATGTGTATATATATGCAAAAACTTATTTGCACATGTCCAAACAATGCTTTTGAATATTTAAATGATATAAAATTACGGTTAAAAATAATGTTTGATACTTTTAAAAATATGATTCATTATGCAATAAATACAATAATTATGACAAAACAATTATACATTGATAAGAGTGATTATGAATTTTAATTAATTTTATAATTAGATATGTTATTTTTGATGATATTGCATTATTGATATGTATATTATATTTAATATATTATAATAAATTGTATTTTTTTTATTACCTATATCATTTTTATAAATGTCAAATAAAATTAATATAAATATAGATGTTTTTAAACTATTTATATTTATATTCATATGAATTATAAATTTTATAATAATAAAATGTTTTAAAAATATTTACTAATAAATAATAATTATTTCTATATAAAATAATTTCTATAAGATCAATTTGAGTAACTTTTTAATGTAGTTAACAAATTGATTTTAGTGCATAAAGTAAATATACAACTATTTTGTATAACATGATATGATATTGTTTTATTATCTAACTTTACTTCTTATCTTGAATATAAAGTACTTTAATAATAGTCACTTGTTTAAATAATAACTACAAAAATATGTTTATAAGTAGTTTATATTTATTATTGTGTTTTTTTTAATTTAAAAAAGATATTATGTATTTACATATATTTATAATTATAAATTAATACAATCATATAATAATAAAAATGTATTTATTGTTTATAGGTAAGAGCCTTATATGATTTTGATGGTGAGCCTGGAACTGCTGAAATGTCTATTATTGCCGGAGAAATTTTAACCGTAACCAGAGATAATGTAGGAGATGGATGGTGTGAAGGTTATAATCAAAGTGGAAAATCTGGTCTGTTTCCAGCTGCCTATGTTCAGGCTGCAGAAACAACAACTACTGGTAAAATAGAACTTATCAAGACTTACAAAAACAAACTAAAAACAGTGTGATTGAATATCATCATTTTAATTGAATACATTTTATCAAAATGTTCAGTGTTATATGTCTGAAATTATAGAGTAAAATATAGATATATTGTTAATTCATGCAACTCTAAATAAAAAATAAAAAACAATTTTTAGATAATAATTCCCAACAAAATACTGGTGATTATTGGGATGATGAATGGGATGACGACTCAGAAGTTGGTTCACAAGCATACGTAGCATCAATGTCTCAACAACAACCACAACAACAATACTCGTATTTAACGAGTCAAACAAGTGCCTTTGATTATGGCGATTCAGTTTCTCTAAGTACTGTTCATTCAGTCATCCCTGATAGACCAATTCCCAGTATACCAAAGAAAAACAACAAATTTTCTACCTTAATAAAATCGGGTGAAGAGAGTTTCTTATTAGGTACTCGGATGGTCAGTGTACCAGAAAGTGAAAAGATATTCATTGAAGAAAGTGAAAATGGATCTTGTTCTTGGATTCCTACTGGTGAAACATATTCTTGTGTTGTCACATCACCTAAAAAAGAATCTAAATTAAAAGGCTTAAAGAGTTTCATTGTTTATCAACTGACGCCGACGGTAATAAATAATATCATAGTTGTTATTATTATTAGTTTAAATTTTTAAATTAATATTTATAAATATGAAGTAACTTTTTTCATTTGTCTTTGATTTATATTAAAAATAATATAATTATATTAATTATAATATAAATAATATAGTATTAAATATTATTATTTCATTACAGTTTAATAACATTCAAGTATCTCGGAGATATAAACATTTTGACTGGTTACATGAAAGACTGGAAGAAAAATTTTGTTTCATTCCGATTCCCCCCTTACCAGATAAGCAAATATCTGGTCGTTATGAAGAACAGTTCATCGAACATCGGAGGACTCAATTACAAGAATTTGTAGACTATGTTTGTAGACATCCAGTGTTGTCTCGAAGCCGTGTGTGGGAGCATTTTATCACATGTACTGATGAAAAGCGCTGGAAAGCGGGTAAAAGACAAGCAGAAAAGGATGAATTGTTGGGTGTAAATTACTTTAATGCGATTCAATGTCCTGCAACTGCTCTAGATCAAATCAAAATTGAGGTAAGAACAGATGCGTTTTCACGTTTCATAGGAGGTCTAGATCCTGCTGTCAAGAATTTGATGGCAATGGCACTTGATCAAACGAAGAAACATCAAGTGTTATACAAAAGAGAATTCCAAAAAATTAGTCAATGTTTTGCTTCATTGGGTCATGCACTTGAATTAGATGATTTGGGACGTAGTAGTAGCCTCACCAAGGCTCTAAAATTTACTGGTGAAGCATACAATGAGATTGGAAGACTTTATGAGGAACAGCCTAAATTTGACTGGGAACCCCTAGGTGACAAATTTCACATTTATAGAGGAATAATTACTAGCTTCCCCGATGTCATTAGCATACATAAGGTTTGTATATTACACTATTTTCGGATATAAATTTGATTTTAAATCATAATTTGAAGAAATTTTACGGAAATTAAAATCTTGATAATATTGTAAATAATAATTTAATTAAATAAATAAAAATGATTATATTTATACATAATTAAACATAGATATTATATATGCTGTCAGAGACTATTGAAATATATCATGAAATAATAAAATAATTTAATTATAAGATTATAATAATTAATCAAATATTCATGTTTCCTGATGTAGGAGATCCCCACCTATCTGAACGAATATAATGTAATTAGTATATTACGTATATAATAATTTAAATTGTTTATTTCTAGAGTGCAGTCCAAAAACGAAAAGACTGCGAAAGACTAGTCAACGAACATAAAATGGAATCTCAACAATTGCGTGAACTCAATCACCGAACAGATATTATCGCTCGAGCCTTGATTGCCGAAGAAACCCATTTCCAAACAGAGCGTGAAATTCACATGAATCAAACTATTAAAAAACACTTGGCAGAGCAAATTACATTCTACCAAAAGATCGTCGATAAACTACAAGAAGCACTTCACTCCTATGATAGTTGATTTTTATTCCAAATAATTTTCAATCATATATTCACTTATTCGTCAAAAAATTGTATCGCATGTTAAAATTGGCGCCACATCTTTATGTAATCTATTGTTAACAAATGTTTATTGGATACAAATTTTTAAATGAATAAGAAAGTATCGTGGTTTTGTGATTAATCGCGTGTAATACGTTACGCGCATAATATATGAGGAATAGTAATTAATCACTTCCATATTTCTCAATTAAAATTTTGACAAACCACCATTCTCGCTCTTCCAATTTACGTTTTTAAGTAAATTTCATTTTTAATCATCTATTTATATATAATTAAATTGAAATTATGAAATCAGAAATTATTACTATACCTTCAATTGACAAATCATCATAAATCATAAATTGTAAAAATAAAGTATGAAAATTTAGTTTCATGACTAGAAGTAGGTATTTAATTGTGTTGGAAATGTTATGGTTTTATATATATATATTTTTATAAAATAATGATGTATTGATTTAAAGGGATTCACTAAGTTTATTACATCGGTTTTAATTTTTTTTGTTATTGCATTATAATTTTCTTTATAAATACTAATTTTTAAATACTTAATTATATAATAATTTTTTTTCTAATAAATTTTTGACTGTTATAACATAGCTTATTTTTTTCTATGTTGAAAACTAATTATGTTTTCAGTTTAATAGTTGATTATAAATATTGATTTCTATTATTAAATAATATTCGCTCAAAATGAGAAAGTAGCTTGAATTAATGTAAATTAATAAATATTATCATTAATAAACATTTTTTAAAATCTTTAACTCTATGAAAATCACTTAGAGGATCACCTTAAAGATAAATACTCATGTATACAAACTCTCGTATAACTAAACTACTTTGAAAAGAGAAAATATATAAAAAATGAATATAAATATTATTCAAACATTAAAAGACTATTAAAAAACTGAATTATATTTTTACTACCAGTTTTTGTTTATATTTCCATTAAAAAATGGTATTCTATACATATCTAACTTTTTCTATTTTTTTATATTTTATATTGCATTACGCACATCTATAATTAAATAGTAACTTTATAAAAAGATCATATTACATTTGTAGTCATGAAATTATTATTTTTCAATTAATTATAATACATTTTTTTGGCAAAACCTAAATGTATACTCTAATTTTAAATTTCACTATTTGTTATTTAGATAAAAAATTACACTTAAATTTAATGTACGAATATTAATATAATGAAAAAAACAGATTACTAAGATTTTTTTTCGCTACTTATGAAACAATTTATATCATGCATATACTTTTGTATAAAACATTTTTTTAATGAAATAGTGTATGGAATTTTCTAATCTTGTTTATTCTTTATCTTTAAAATCTTTAGTATTCTTTAATGGTACTATAAAATTTACAGTATGTGTTATATAAATGAGTATTAAATTATATTAATTTATATTATGATTTTTAATTGTTAAAATTTTACTTATATAACATGAATATTTTGTTGTCTTGAAAGTAACAATGTGATATATATATATAATTTGCATATTCATAGTTCATTAAAGTAAAATATTTATCATAATAATGATAACAAAATATGTAATATAAATCTATTTATTTATTTTAAAGTCATTTTTTATATAAAATTTTATATATATCATAATCTTGAACAGATATTGAATTTTTAATGAGGGTTTTCAAAAATACTCGAATATTGTTAAATTTATATGTTTACGTATTATTATTATGTAATTATTAAATGTCAAATTACAATAATGAAATTATTAAAATAGTAATAAATAACTGTTTGATATGTGGTAAATTTTTTAAATATCTAAATAAACAAATGCGATTTGCACACAATCATATTAAATAGCAGGAATTTTTATAATATTATAATACAAAAAGGATATATTATTATAAAATATTCAATAGAATATAAACAATTTTTTACAAATTCTTAATTTAGAAATATGTTTATAAACTTCAATATTTAGTAATTATGTATTATTATTGGATTATTAGTTCCATTTTTGCATGATTATATACAAAATAATTTGAATTTATTATAGTGCTTATCATAACACTGATGATATTTTATGTTAAGCCAACAGTGGGCGCCTTATGATCTTTTCGACCGACCGACAAAGATAATCGAATGACGATTTTGTTGATAAACAAAGACATTCTAAAATTCGTTCCCACTTTTGAGTTGAAATGTTTTATACCGCGCCATTTATATACATGTCTAAATCTATCACTGTTATGCACATATTACAAAACATATTCTTGCCGATGCGATTATATTTAATTTTTTTTACACTTTATTTATGAATTTATTTCTTGTATTTAATATATATTTTCAATACATATGATTGAATTGTATAAACTGCGATTATTTCGAAATTGATACTTGCGAATATTAGTACTATGTATTTTATAGAAATAATTTTATTACAAGAAAGAAATAAGCATTTAATCTATATTATTGTGCAGTTCAAAAATCAAGATAAGAAGTAATCTCTACTATTATAATACTAATATGCGTTAATTTTATCGTTTGTTTACCTCAAGATAAGTAATCGTATTGACAGAAAAAATTTAATTTTTAAGAAAAATGACAATGCGGTTTGATAAATGCATTACCTGCAGGACACAGTGTATTTACGATATATTATTAAAGTGTTTGGCAGCAACAAGATTATATTTAGTATAATGAATTTTAGTTAAGCAATTACAATTAATTGTACATTTTAAAGTGACCAATTTAATATAAAAAATATATTATAATATTTGAGAAAACATGTATATTTTTGCACTACCTTACGTTCAATTATTATAGCATTAATTAATTTTATTATATTTTGGAATATCCATAAATATAAGAATTTTTGTAGGTAATGGTAAGTAAACGTATGTAAATTCAATGATCAAATTTTTGCTATTTTTCAGGTTCCTTTCAAATAATTAACTTACAAAAGACTGGTCATAATGGCATACTTAAACATATATATTACAAATTATAATTCAATCATAAAGCTTATTTGCCTCAATGAGATCGTTCCTCTAAGACATTTTAACGAAGACTAAGACTTCATTAAATAAGAATTCGGAGCAAAAAGTCTGTGCAAATAGACGGTTTACATATTAAATGTCAAAACACATTATAATATTATTACTATGCTCTTTACTCAGTACTTTTAAAGAGTACTTTTATATTAAACTAGTAATTAAGTATTTTTCATAAGTATAATATATAACTGGTTGTTTAAATAAAAAAAGTTAAAATATTGACGGAAAAGGAACGGAATAAAAATAAAACGTAAACTTTTAAATAAAGCGATAAAGCCTCTGGTTTTGTTATTTTATTATTAATATTCATTATGGATTGCGTACAGTAAAATGTTTTTCAATCCCACAATACATAATATTGCAAATTACAATTTAAAAAAATAATGTTACTTCGTTGCTCGTCAAATTTCGGTTTTCACATCATTGGATATGAAAATGATACGCACAGTCAAATTCCATTCTAGTCTACATCATATTGTTTTATATTTCTCTCTCTCTCTCTCGCTCGCTCGATCTCTCTCTCTCTCACTTTCGCTCTCTTTAAATTAGTTTTTGGTTTAATACATTCTTGAATCGCTGTGTTAGTGTTCGAATCACCTGTACCATTTCTCATTTATGTATAAATATTAAAATGTCATTCGTAAAAATAGACTATTACATTTTTTATACACATGGTACTTATAATGGGTGGTGAATAGTCTGACGAATGAATGTAGACAGACAACAAATCCGATAAATTAACAAGTGATTTATCGTCTGATATAGCACATTTATATGTATACATTTACTTATATACACGAAGAAGCCATCGTTCCTTCTCTTATTTATTTTTATTATTAAACTTATAAATTATGCTTCACTTTACATATTACTAAAAACTTTTTTTATATTCATGAATTTATTAAAATTAATAGATTTAAGTTTTTTGAATTCAGATTCAATTAAGCTATAAGTAATTACGCCAGGTTCGAATTGAATTAAATAATTAAAATAGTATTTATCAAGTTATTATAGTATCGTCCATGAATAACATATTCTTTTTAAACAATCTTCCATTTTACAATTCTTTCAATTTCATTTCATCCTAAAGTTTTTTTTGTCATGAATGTTTTAAATACTAAATAGTTTGTAAGAGGAGTACATCAATTAGTTATAACAAATAATTCAAAACTTTGACGCAAATGTTGTTATATATACATATCTTAATACAGTGGATGTCAATTGGAGAATGTTTGTGTAATTTATTTATTCAATATCACGAAGTTGCGAAATTAAATTCCTAAGCAATGCAGGAACATATACCAATAAGAAACATGTTTAATAGAGTACAGTTAGATTCTAGAAAGTGATCATTTTCGTCAATTCGTATAAAGACAGAATTATAAACGTTATAAGAAAAAGAAAAAGAAATAACTTCCTATACTGATGATGTTATATACTAAACATATTTTTATAAAATTGATTAAACATTCAAACAAAATGTCGTTAAATTTGAGGTAATTTTAAAAAAATCGTAAATATATTTTTATACTCGTTTATACTCGCAGTTTCTCGAACACAGACTAATTTTTATAATTTATCATCTAATTGATAACTTCAATAAAAAAATTATTATAACATCAATAGATTTGTAAATAATGCTTACATAGTACAAATGACTAATTTAAATATTTTAATATTAATATAATTTGTGAATATGGTAATATTAGAGTAAACTTGATTTCATGTTTTTTAGACGACAATATCAATTTAAATTAAGAACGTATTAATTATTAATATTTTAATATTTTTGTTTTTTAAATAACATAGATAATATCGATAAGCAGAGTATATTGACAAAGCGTTTAATAGATCTATATTAAACAAATCTGTAATTTGAATAGTTTGAAATTATTTTATTAAATATATAATATATTTAAATATAGTTATTTTAGTTTAACAAATAGAGATGGTAACGTTATAAATTATTCTTTTATAATTAAGTTAAAAGTTATTATAATTCATAATTATATGTGTTTATAATTTTAATACGTCATATATGAAAACTTATATTAAAATGTAAATTTTATTAAAACTATTATGCAAAGCTAAATATAGTTACTCTTAATATTAATTATTTTCTTAAGTACAAAATCAAATTCAAATATTATTCGTTAATTTATACATTAAATTGACATACCCGAAACCATTTTATTATATCATTAATTTTCATACTTCTATGCATAACAAAAATGTTTCATTGCGAACATTTTTTACATTGATATTCTTTACAGAATTATTTGTTTGTATCATACAAATAAGCAAGAAGCAACTATTTGTATAATTTAATCTCTTCTCAATTTATATTTAAATTTATTTGATGATAATCCAAACGTAATAATGCGAATGTTACAATTGTTAAATGAGAACGACATTCGAATCGAATGGTTTATATGCTAATTCCATTTAATTAGTTACTAATTTTATTTAAAAGATATAGCACATTTATTGTGTATTTTTTCCACATAAAATACATAATCAAACTTACGTCGAAAGAACGTATATTTGCTCGATCACACGTATTGTTCAATTTGTATTTACATTTGGAATAACTTTTCTTCTTTTTTTAATAAATGTTATTAGACGGTATAAAAATGAGTTAATACTTTATGCCGCGTTTGGACAGAATGTAAATTAACTCATCAATTAAAAATAGTTTAACTACTGTTTAATAAATTTCGAATCGCGCCTAAATATTCTTTATTCTTTGCTTTGTGCTCGCACATTGTACTTTTAAAATCTGCAAATATTTATAATACGTGTGCACATATTTTTGTCGCAATTTTACAGTATATAATTCGTAACTGGAACAGTCAAATTCCTGATTAAACGACGCATGTTGTAATCAGAACATAATTAACCCGTTGGATTCACGTTGAAAAACAATGTTATTGCGCGTGATTGATCATAAGATAACAAGAAAATTGTACAGCATGTGCGATATAAAACATGGGAACAAGTTGCAAAGCGTTTAAGTGTCGCGTTTCGACGTCTCTTGGCCATAAGTGTCATCGTTGCATTAAGAAAAATGTTATGTTCAATTTATTCCTATTGTGAAAATGTAAATCAAATTGGAAGAATAATTATTGAAACATAATGATCAATTGACTTAGTAACCATAGAATCAATCAGCTTGTTTAATTATTATAATAAAATAATGAATTTGTATTCTAACTATGGTTTATTACTTACTAATAATTCTAATTTCATTGAAGAAATAACTTAAGTTCATACTTGATACTTAGTTTTAAGAATTTAAGTATTGAAATTCATTATTATATAAGGAAAAATAATACAAAGATATATATATATAATATTTAATCCCTATATAGTACTTCAATAAAAAGTTATTAATTCAGATAACGAAAGTACAAACTGAAAAATAATATATATTTCTTATTATTTACAAATTATTTATTATTTATTGCGATAAAATAAACCGTACAAAACTTTTTGTCTGATTATCATTTTTCTAAAGATAAATAAAATATTACAAATATTAAATTATATAAATATTTATGTACTAAAATGTAAGTAGAAAGTACAATTCGATTCTCGAAATAATTTAAATAGAACATTTTTCTTTTAGATATATTTTTGCAATTATGCGTGCTCTAATTATGAACACATGAAAAGTTGTAAAATGTAGTATAGTCATTCGGATCATATATCGTAACGCAAACGAGATGTTTACACTGTAAAAACAAGTGTTTTGATATAAAAGATTTTTGCAGTACACCGCAACAAAAAATATAATTGTCATGTCTTTATTAAGACTCTGGCGTTTCGCTATTTACAAGACTTGCAATAGAATAAATATATTGCTGTTGAAGAATTTATAACGAATTTAAAAAATAAAAAAGTTTTTCAAATTGCGATTTGTTATGATTTATTAACATTATGTTGTAATCGTTGTATAAAAATTATAGGACAAATAAGTATACTAAACAACGATTAAGTATGTTTCCATATGATGGAAAGCTTTGTAATGTATATATAATATGCTACATATTATATTTACCACATTAGTAGATTAAAAAAAACATCAACATATATAATTTAAATAATGTTTCTAAGTTTAATATAATAAAATAAACAATTTTGATAAAATTATATATGATGTCTGGTTATATAAAGAATGATTTTATTTTTATTTTCACAAAAAAGTGTAAGTATGTTAAAAACGCTTGTCATTCCAGTGTAATTTACAATAAATTATTATATTTTTGATACCAACCAATATCTGGTTGTTTTTAAATATGCACGTATTCGATATAATGTAAAAATTCACTATATACTTTAGTATATATATATATTATTATTTAATAAATATATCATAGATTTTTTTATATTTTCAAGTCCGTGCTGCCGTACGTCGAAATTTAAAACTTCGATCTTCCTTTTATGAATTATTTCTGTTACATATTATTTTATATAAAGTTTAATTATACCTAAATTTCTACAGTAGAGAGTCTAAATATTTTAAAGTGAGAAGAAAAGGAATATTATACGAGTACGAGAATATTAACAATTCGATTATTAATATATATATATATATATATATATATATATATATATATATATATATATATCTTCATTTGGAACTGCATTCCGCTTCCGTTGTCGATTGTATGCGTATTATTTAGCGTTTTGTTTATAATTTCGACCATCATCTCCTTAGACTATTTCATAAATCGGTCTTTATCGGTATACGCCATCAAGCAGAAAAATTTCAGCGCATTTATATATTGAATGATCAAGTTGATGAAGTTATTAAAATATTATAAAGTATTACATATTAAACAGAATAAATAAGATTAATTGAATATTCATCTATGTTTATATATATATTTTACACAAATATTTGGATATATTAAAATAAATTATATATTTATATCAATTATTTTAAAACTGATTTATATATATGATTAAGAATACAATTATATATATTAACTAGATACATATTATTATTTTCATTTCTGTTTTAAGTTATTGATAAACTAATCGAGTACATATTCAAAAGTATCAGCATATTTAAATACTTATATTATAAAATTATAATAAAATATATGCAAATTAAA
The DNA here is from genome assembly GCA_022817085.1 of Psilanteris sp. ZL-2020. Lineage (NCBI taxonomy): Eukaryota > Metazoa > Arthropoda > Insecta > Hymenoptera > Scelionidae > Psilanteris > Psilanteris sp. ZL-2020. Next base: position 7,527 of record JABFQC010001507.1, on the reverse strand, counting down.
ATATTTTGCTTAACAAAGTACAATGTTGAAATTATCTTATATAGTATGTATATATTGTATGATTTTTTAAGTCAGAAGAAGATTATTTAAAATGCGTATATATAGACTTGAAGAAACGCATATTTTTAAATAAGTTCCGTATAATAAGAACCACCATTTTTAATATTCATACATATATACATTCACATGTTATATATAACATTATATACATGTACATCATAAATGCAAATGTAAATAATATATTTTTACGTAAAATATATATAAATATGTATGCTGGAAGTGTAAAAATTTGTGGATCAAATATTATTTAAATATCAAATTCCATACTTTTGTTCATATATCGATTTCCATTTAGATATAATTTTAACACGAATATAATTGTTTAATTATGGATTTTGATATTTATTTAAATGCTCTCACAATTATAAATAGATATATGTAGTTATATTTTTTATATACTTTATCATACACGTTTTAACAACAATAAAACAAAATCTTAAGATTTAAAAATATGACTGCATTTATACAGGAATATTTGAATTCATAAAAATGTATTCTTTATTTTTGTAATTACTAAAAAAATTGAAATATCGTTTTTATACTTTTATTCATAAAAACATACAATTTTTATTGCAAATCTATCACTTTATTATAAATTATATTTAGACAAATAAAAAATTTATGCAAAAATAATATATATTATTAGAGATGATATTTCTGATATACATAAAACATATTTCAAATTTATGAATTATTAAATGTGCATATAATCTTACGTCATTAGGGAACTTATATATAACGCATCTATTAAAATATTCTGTAATTTATACTACATAAGGGAAATAGCTTGTAACAAAATTGAATTCTTGAGCAAATAAGATTAGATTTTTTATTTTAAAAATTACATAAATGTCAATTTATATACCGATGTTTTAATAATTAATATATAACAGTTGGAAAATTATATTTTTTAAAATATTAACTGATAATGATGTTTATAACATAATTTTTATCTTCGAAGTAATATAATTTATTATTTTTATCAAATATTTTTTGATTATTTCATTTTTTGATCTTTCTCTAAATGGAAGTACTGGCTTTGATATTATAAATATTAATATTGATAACTTCAATACATTTATGTATTAAATAACAATAATTATGTAATTTTAAAATATTTTTTTAATTTAAACAATAAATTATTGTTCAATGACAAACAATATGTTTAATGTTTAAAAGTGATAAAATTGTAACAAAATGTTCTTATATTATTTTACATAATCTGTTACATACACATATAATTTAGTGAAATAATTATAACACAAGTTATAAAGTAAATATTAAACATTCTAATAAAAATCTTAAGAATACTTTTATTTTATAATAAAATAAAAACGTTCAATCAAACATTTAATTCTTCATTAATATTAATCATATTCATTTCTAATTCGCCAAATTATTCCTTCTAATTATTGATTTTTTACAAATATTATCCAAATATATTAATAATTGCAAGTTTGCAAATATTCACGTAATAATTATTATATAACATCGCTGTTATTTTTCTGCAAACTAAAATTTTAGATATGTCATACCAGTCAATGTAATTAATTGTCAGAAAATATAGTAACTTTATTATAAGAAGACAGTGAAGTCAAACGAGTCATTATAGCGAATGATTCGAATTAATTAGCTTCTTCGTTTGTGCATCTCTGAAACTATGTTTAAAAATAAATCTCTCTAAAAAAATAGTTATCGTCTTTTAAACTGTACATACTATTGTTTGGTTGTGAGTTTTCTTTCAAAAATACCTTTTCGTATTATTCAAAAGAATTTTCCAAAATTTTAAACTCATAGTCAGATTAATTAAGGCTGAGTTATAAAATTGATATTCAGTTATTTGTTTTTGTCTTAATTATTCGCTATCATATTTTTATTTCATTAAATCAACACTGAAAGCATATTTTAGAACTTGGCCTAAATAATATAATTTTATTTTAATATAATTTAATATCCTTATATAAAAAAGAATATTTATAATTTGTGCATCAATAATATGATGGATTTAATTTTGAATAACTTGAAAAGATGTTTTTGATAATTTGCAATAATTTTGTTATTTACAATCAATATAGGTGATTCACAAAATTTAATACAGAAACATATTTACAGACCGTCCGTGTGCTGTAGTGATCATCATATAAAGGTATTACACTGACTTTTGGACGGACTGAACATTTTATCTTTTGTTCTCAATCTTTTTTCCCTTTCAAAACGAATTCTATTTAGAAACAACTCTGAAATTTAATCAAATAATAAATTAGTTATTGCGCCGTATTGTAAAGTATTTTATAATTAAAACAATTCATAATTATTGAATTTTTAAATTCATAAAAATCTTTCCTTAATCGACATTTATCTTACACATAAGTTGAGGATTAAATGTCGTCTTTTATCAATAAATTCATATTATTTTTGTATACAAAATTCTCAAGAACTGATATAAACTTTTTTAATCAATAAAAACAAACGAGTTGTTGAAATAAATATTTTATTTAAATTTTGCATATAAGCTTTCTGATATTTCACTTTCGTTCGATGATGTAAAATCGTACATTCGAAATCGACGCAGTTAATTTTACTTCAAATGATTGCTGCTTTAGACACCAAAGTAACATAAAAAACATGAAAAAGATAAAGTCATAAAAAATCTAAATCTTTCCGGAAAACGTGTATAAAGTACACATTAGCAATGTCAAAACATGAATTACGAAAACCACAAAAAGCTCATTAAAATATTCAATATAAATTATACTATATATCAAATGAGTGAAGAAATAACGATGTATGAATGTATGTTACTACATTATGGCACGAATATGCTTAAAATGAATAATTTTAAGAAATAAGAAACATTGCAAAACAATTATCCCTGAACTGCTGCTTGTGATTGAGCATCCGGAATTCATGTAACTCAACTTTTGATTGTACAAAATCTACTATATTTAAAACTACAATAAGAAAATAAAATTATTCGCATGTTTAACCGTTTAGAGAGACGCTTACACTGGAACAACTGTCAAATGAAAAAAATATATAAAAAGAAACTCAAGAATAAGAAATATTAATTTAAAAGCAGTTCATGTGAGTATGTTAATAAAAATATTGCTATATTAGTCCTTGTACATTTTAAAACACGTATCTTTATCAAAAATAAATGGTTAGAACAAACCAATTATTATTTTGTAATTGTTTAATTCAATGAGATGACTTTATAATGTTTCTATTAACTAATAAGAATTTATGTATACTTTGGAATCTTATCTTTACTTATTACAATCTTGATATAGTATAACATAGGTACAATATATAATAACCTCTACTATACTATATTAAGATTGTTTGCGACAGAAAGAGGCGTTATTAAGAAATTCCAATGTAAAAATTTTAATTATCGAAGAATTTTTATTAACACCAAATGAACATAATTATTTGTTAGTTGGTTTATATTTACATTATTTTAAATATACCTAGTACTTTAAAATACTTTTATATATAAAATAATAGCAAATTAAACCGATTCATATTAAAAGTTAACTAATTATTATGCGTTATTATCATAGTATACAAAAACATAATTAACTTCACAAAAATTAACCTCTAGTTTAAAATGAATAGTAATTGTAAAAATTAAACAGCAAAATCAGATTCTATTTTTTTCATACAACAGTTTTTACAGTGTATCAAGTAACACTAAAATGGTTACAAAGTAACCATTGTAAAAATAATTTCATAAAACCTTCGAATAACCATCATAAATTCTAACAACTTTTAAAAAACTCGATCAAATTGGAGTTTTGTCAAGTTTTCGAAGTTTTCTGTAAATTTTTTTCACTATGGTATTAAGATGAATATCTTAAAAATTATCCTGCTAAACAACAAATTACACTGAAAAAAATAATATTACAAATTTTACCAAACTAGATAATAATAGGAGGAAAAGTGAGTAAAAATGTAAATAAACATTAGACAATATCATGGTATTTACCAATTATTTGGTAATATTTTACATATTCTTAGCATTTTTTGACCGTAATTTATCATATTATTTACATTTTTGCCTGTTTTTTCTACATTTATTATCTAGTTTGGTAAAATTTAAAATTTGTTTTTAGATGATTACCAATATATATATGTACAAAATTTTTAAAAAAATAGTAGATTATTGTGAAACGACTATAACTTATGTATTTATGTAATTGGACTTTGTCCGTAAACAAAGAAATTATTATTATTATTATTATTATTTTCAGTGTACATTTGAATAATGTAGTAAATTCAAACAAGAAGTTATAAGTCCCCTGCAAAGTAATAATTAATTACAAAACGTAACTGGAAATCATATGAAATTTACGAATTTCCAGTAAAGAAGTGAAAAACCTAAATTATAACAAAGATACGACTGACGATAAATATATAATTTCAACGCTATATAGTTTTGTTGTTTGCATGTGTCGTCGAATCCTCTTGAAGTCTTGTGGATAGTGTTGTTCCGCATTGCGAATTACGGGACTGAGTCGCTTGGACAATTTACAGCCGTTTTTGCAGCGAAGCATACGTAGCGCGAAGAGAGCGATAAGTTTTGGTTAAGTAGAAAGATTGAAAGGGGACGCGAGGGATTATTTTTTTAATTAAGGCCGGCGCGAAGCAACGCCGTTGTATTCAGTTGCCGTTGGTCGGGTGCCCTGGGTTTCGGTAGTACTTATTCTGCGAATTACCCGCACCGATTTGCTGCTGTTGTTGCCCACTGTTTAAGGCCAGTCGTTGCATCTGCCGGATCACTGTGGCTGCATGATACGCTTGCTGCGGAAAGAACACTATATTAAATTTGATTCTACATACAAATTAATCCTTTATTTATAATTATTTTATTCGGTTCGGGTTAAAATGATTTTTGTGTTAGACTATTATTATATTCTTTTTAATATTAAGACAAATTAATTAATACATTTAACAATTATTTCTCTTAACAAACTTCTATTAGATTTTTTTATTAATGATTAATGTAATTTACCTTAAACAATGGCAAAACTGTATCTCCATTATATTGATTCTTGTTTTGAAGAAAAAACAATTATTCTCCATTTTACGTTTCAGGTATACATAATTGAATCTCAATCAGATTATAATATATATTTGTCTTTGAACAATTAAAACTACTTAATAAATAAACTCTAGTTTTGTAATTTCATAGAATAAGTATATATGGTATATAGCATTGAAAGTAAAAAAGAAACTAAATTATTAGTTAATAAAAATCAAATGTGTAAAATTTATCAATTATTTTGTGTGTGTCATTATGTTACTTAAGTAAAGTAGATTGTTGAAAAAGTATCATTCTTATTAATACCAATTTTTAAAAATGGCCTGTATGAATAAAATTACTATACATTTATTTAAAAATGAAGCAAGTATTTAAATGAAATTAGCTGTTTTAAAACTATTTATAACAATATAGTTTAAAATTATATACGACATGTGTAATTATTTAAAAAACATTTAATTTAAAATATTTTATTATTTAAAATGTAAATTCATAATAACTGTCAAACACAAATTTTAATTTATTTTTCAAATATTTGTTATCGCAATAAACCATTTTTTATTTAGTCTTAAATTTAATTATTTTAATGAATGTATACATTAAAATAAAAAGGATAATTCGAAAAATTAAAGTATATACATTTATTTACAAAATATCTATTAATCAAGATATGTATATTAATATTTCAAAGGATATATGAAATTCATTTCTAAACATTTATTCTGTTACAATACTCATCATTTATCTCATGTTTACAACATTTTTCTTTTTTTCAATTCTTTATTTACATATTATATTTGTATATTTTTACATTTATTAGTTGTCAAAGGAATATTAACAATATCATACTTTAATTAAATCTTGTTTTTGTACAGTAGTAATAACAGTTTTTTAAATAAATTTATATATTGCAATTCTTATTTTTATGATGTAATTATATAGAAGGTAATTTCCATTAATTATATATTTGCTTATTATTACGTTTCTTTTAATAATATTCATTTTGTGTTATTTGTGTTAGCACAAAACAGTTTATCGTTTCTTATTCTTTATCAGCATTCATAGTTAATGAAACAACATATTCTTATACATTTCTTACAATAAATAATATTTATAATCATTCAATAACATTATCATTTTTAAAATAAATGCTATGTGCATTTGTATTTATAAGAAATGTAATTTACGAGTTTTTCTATTTTTTAATAAATATGATTAACAAATGTTACAAAGTAATGCAAACATTAATCTTGTTGACAAATTTCTTTTGTAATACATACAGAAGAATAATCTATATAGTCATTGGATTTTACTTTTCATGTATACTGTTTCATTCCAAAAACTCCTAGATGCAAATAAAATTAATAACTTTTTTAGTATAAATGATTATTTATAATATTTCAAGAATACATAAGTTTATCAAAATCTTAATTAAACGATTTCATATGAATTACATTTAATAATGTACTGACCTTCCATCGTGATTTTGCAAAATTCTTTTTCAATTGTTCAGATACAGTTCCGTGAATATTCTTATTACTAGCTGCATTTCCAGATATCCTGTACATAAAATATACTCTAAGTAATATCTATATATAAAATACGTTTATTAGACAAAAAACAGAAAATGGATTTAATTTAAATAAAAAAAATTGTTCAATAAATTTAATTCAAATATCATAATTAAAAATCGAATTGCATATTAATACTGTCAACATACCATGGATGTGCCAACGCTTGTTTACAAGTATATCGCTCCTCAACGTTAACGCACATTAGTTTTTGAATAAAGTCTTTCGCTGAATCACTGATATCGTCCCAGTAAGGCGAATCAAATTCGAATTCACCTAGAAAAAAAAAAATTTTTTTTTATATTGTACAAGCCTCCTTTCAATATTTGCAATATCAAATAAATGCTTACCTTTCAAAATTTGCGCAAAAAGATTAGCATCATTTTCATCGTAAAAAGGTGGATAACCGCACAGCAATATATATGAAATAACTCCTATGCTCCATACATCGACAGCTTTTCCATATGGTTTTTGTGCCAGAACTTCAGGTGCTACAAATTAAATCAAAATAATTATTATCACACATATTTAAATGTTACAGGTTTAACACTGGGATATAATTTATATGATAGCATTAAAAACTCAAACGCATCAATTTATCAAATAATCGGTTTTTTATATTCTGTGTGAAACAAAATGTATTCGAAATCAATACTAATGGTTTTTTTTTTATGAAGTATACGGACGATATTCCAATTTATTGAGAGAATCTCTTTGAAACATTTAGAATTAACAAAGGAATCCTAAATTATGTAACTTTTTTATTTTTTTTTTTTTTGTTAAAAACTTAAATTTTTTTTTTTAATTTTTTTTTTTTTTTCATAAAAAAAAATTATTAACATAATAGTAAGT
>JABFQC010001506.1:0-19038 GCA_022817085.1 Psilanteris sp. ZL-2020 | reverse complement strand
CTTGAAGTTTACATCGAAGTATATTTACTGCGTATGAACACGACTAATTATTTTTATTAAATAAAATAGTAAAATTAAACGAATCAAAGAGTCATTGTTTTGTTTTAATCGATAGATTAATTTATTTGTACAATGTATTTTGTAAATGAAATTATATTTATAGAAGAAATTGTGTTAGTTCATTGAAATATATCAAAATATCGTTTTCGTTCCAAGTATATTTAATTGCAATAATAAAAGTTCAAACAATAAATTACAAAAACGCAAATATCCAATATTCAATTTAACTAACAACAACATTTTTATTTTTTATTTTCATTTTGTATTTAAACTGAAATGCGCTCATTATAAGATATTTTGATTAAATATATTTATTTTGATGCCAGAGAAATTGATGATAATCCTGGTAGGTGGCGCAGCCATGTTGTTTTGAGCCTTTAAATATATCTGAAATGAAATTTCATCAGCTGACCTTTTCATTTAAATATTGCTTTAAACAAACATTTCACGCGTCTACGATTCAATAACTGCATCGCATGCATTTTCGTTATTAATAATTAAACTGAAAAATATAAATGTCATATCGCGCTATATAACTTCTGCGTATTTATCGTAATGTTATTTTTTAATTTTTGAAAATGTCGTGTAGATTATTTTTTCTTGTATTTCAATTATTATAAATCAAAATGTCAGTTAGATTTAATAATTATAAGAAAAATTATCTTAAAACAATTTATTTACATGTGTATATATATACACACACGTATATAACTATATATAATATTTTCAATGTTTTTAATGACATAAATTACATTATCGTACATATTTGTAAATGCAATATTTTATCTTGTAAGTGACATAATTCAATTTTTTAACACGTACGATGGGTTCATGTTATATATGTATATATATATATATATATATATATATATATATATATATTAATTCTGATGCGTTTTCCCGTTCATGATTATTAGATAATGAAATTAATGTTTTCAGATCATGAAAAGTTATATTTGAATCCTTGTATGCATTACGGATAATTTTCCACATTTTCCATTTCATACGCATAAAACGTGTATAAAGACGATTCAAGAAATGAATTCATGGATAATAAAATTTAAAACTGAGATGTACACACATCATTTTGCATCATATTGCACAAACGCTGTTACTTATGTATCTCAATTTACGTTACAATTTATATTAAAAGCGCGATATAAATTATCATTATTGGTGTATTGCCATTAAGTTTAAAAATGAACGCGTTTTTGAAAATTCGAGTTACATAATTATTAAATTTTATCGTGTTAACTCAAAGTTCTTTTTTTATCTCAATTCGGATGACACGAGTTAATGTTCGTACTGAAAATACTTTATAAAACGGTATAAATAATTTGTGGTAAAAATACATTCGCAAAGAACGTGGGCTTAAAATCTAATAAAAAATAAGATTAAGTAGATTATGAACTTTATTCGTTATGGTCAGAGGTCAAGTTAAATAACAACCAAATGCTATATACAATATTTCCTAACGCTTTTTACAGTTGATTCTAAAATAGTCACCTTCGTTTTGCCTTGTAATTGGTATTTTAATAACAACTATTTTTGATAAAATAATACTATGATTGCTACAAATTCGTCGTAATTTAAAAACGCTTTTCGATATTTTGAGCAAATTATATTTACGTAATTTGATGTAAATTTCGTACATGATTATAAAATACGTGCAATGTAAACAAATAATGTATATAAAGAAACATACATATTGGATTAGTTTTATTTTTATATTATTTATATATATCGCGCGTTCCAAAATATGTAAATCGTCAGTATTTGTGTTTCTAAAAAGAAGTCTTGGTGTTCTTTATTAATTTTTGTTTTTGAAAATACAGGAGACACAAGTAATTGCTTATGTATGACATTGACATTTTACCTGAAAACAGAAAGTTACACAGAAATATAATTAAATTAATACCTTTTTCCTTACAAACTTCTCTTATCAGCTAAATATATAAGCCAATAAATGGTAAGACTCTATTACAATTATATTAAACGCATGTTAAATGTACTTTAAGAATTACGTCATATTAAAATAACTATTTAAATTGCACTTTCGTTTTCATTTACCAAACCTAAAATTCTAATAAAATTTCGCCGTTTGTCCGAAGCAAAATATATATATAGTTTCATTCCTTCGGGAGCTAAGTATGAAATCCGACTTACTCCCCAAGGAAGCAAAGTTTCACGTTTCGTTCTGGAGAGATTAAAACCGGATATATCCCTCGATGCTTAATAAATTATCTGTTTTCAAAGTCATTACGACTGTTGTAAGTAGACCAACTCGATTCAAAATAGACTTTTTTTTTGAAATTCTATTGAAGTTTCAGATTTGTGTTAAAACGTGTTTACAAAATTCTTGGAACACACATATGTATTTGTGTGTTCATACACCGACTCTTTTCCGTGTTTACGTTATTATTCAATATTTATCCTCAATAAATCGCCAAAGGTCATTACGAAATGTTGACGTGGAAGAATGTACTAATTAAGTGGAATGGTACGAGTGACCTTGACATTGAACACGTCCTACGATCTAACTGTTGTTATGCCGTTGAAATACGAAAAAGTGACGGTTTGGAAATGAAAATAACTCGAACGAAAGTGATGCGGGTCGGGATCGATTGAACCGCGAGGTTTCTTGGCTAGGTCAGTTTTCATTGCAACGGATGGCGAGATGGAGACTGCGTCCCACGTGGACGATCGCCACCCGCGAGACGAAGGGCCGCGACGCAGCGGCGATTTTGTCGATTCGGCCGCGTTTGTCGCCGATCGGGCTCGGAATCGCTCTTCAAGTTCAAGGTCGCGGTGTCCGGGTCGCGTCCGAAACCGAAATTTCGGGCTGCCAAAACCGAGCGCAACAAACGCCACACGGCTGTTCCACTTTTTGTCAAACGCCGCGCGAGCCACGGCGTTGTTGCGATTTAATACGAAACCCAATTTGTCGCGCCAAGAAAACAGCGCTTTAATTATAGGTCGCGATGAGCTTTTGATAAACAACACGATGCCCCCGCGACTTTATTGCCGGCTTTGCTTTGTTTTGTGTTGATGAACGCAAGGTCAAGGGCGCGCTCGTTTGTTTCGTTTTATTGTTATTGTTGCGCGACTGACATTGACGGGTAATTTATTGGTTGTGTTTTTAACGTCGACGCAAAATTTGTTCGATTCGAATGATGAAGATTCGTAACTACTATTCTTAACCTGTAGTTGCGCGCGTGCAGACAATGTTAACCAATTGCGATGATTGGAGAGCGCGTGCGACGTTCGGTTGCTTCATACGGCACCGATTGTTGGCGATAAATTATATTTTAGTTGTAGGAAATTTTATTCTTTTTGTTTATTTGTTTTTATAAGATATACAGAGGTGAAATTTGATTTGTATCGGAACAGAAAGTTTCGTATAAAAAATGGGAATTTTGTTAGAAAATAATGATGCCAATTGAATGTATTGTTACTATTATGTACTGGGGTATTGATGTAGATAATCTGATAATGATTGATTTTATTGTGTTTCATTACATGACGCAATATTGTGGAATTGCAACTAATGCAATATAATATCGCGGAAGTTTGTTTTTAAATATATATGTGTTTATATATATAAATTAAAAACACTTTAAACATGATTAAAAAGGTTCTTTGATTGTTTTATTGTTTCGTGAATTTTGTTGATTTATTATTTATTATTGGTTTATTTTCATACGTGTTATACTCGAGGCATTTCGCTTCACACGTAGGGAATTCTAACTTAATACAAAGTTTATTCCGAATTTCGTTTCTGTGCTTTTATATGGAATTGCGTCTAAAAAATAAGGGGATTTATAAAATTAGTATTTTTGTACACTTTCGGGTAAATAAAATCAGAAAAAATAGATAAACAGAAATATCAAATATTGACCTTCAATGTACTCATGTGTCTTGATAAATTAATGAAAAATCATTGTATAAATAGCAGTCACGTAGTACGCATCGAATTTATTTCCTTTAAATTTGTTATCGTCATCTAAATTATTTGTGCGTATTAAATAATTAAATTAACCAGAAATATATGCGAACATCAATATATATATATATATATATATATATCTTACACGAATATATATCATACAGAGAAAACAATTATGTTATGTTTATCCCAATCGGGATAATATGTGAATTAACCTATAAAGTAAAAATATACATTTTATTCAGTATATTACACAAAACATGATGAATATTGTGCATAATTCAATGAAAAAATAATTGACTCAATCAAAAATTAATTCAGGCTTATCGTAGTATATATGATTTCGTATAATTCTTGTAATGCGCGTGTTTGGCAAAAATTAGTTACTCGATATTTTTTAATGTCCATAATTTTTATTTATATATAAACAATATTTAAATTATAATGCAGGTTTTAAAATGTATATTTATTTTATTTTAATTATATTTTTAATATATTTCATGGTAATTGGTTCATTTTTAGTATCTACATGGTAAGTAAAATGCAAAAAAAAATAATTAAATACAAATATGTGTAAGTATTGATAATAAAGAATATTATTTTAACATATCATATTATTTGTAAATAAATTTATGAAATATATATTATTCGAAAAAAAAAAAAAAATAGATGAATAATAAAATGAAAATATTTTCCGCTTTCAGATATATTATCATTTATAGTTTTTATTTCAGATATTCTTTTATTATCACATTATCTCAATAATTACAAAATTATACGTTTGAAATTAGTTAGAATATATTACACAACAGATTTTGAATGTATTCAAAATTGTATTTCCCTAAAAATTTCAGTATTGCTTTTAAATTAATAATTTTTTATAAGGTTGATAATTAATATACCATTTGTAATAAACATATATAATAATTACTTTATTGGATTTTGTAAAAGTCAGAATTAGAAATATAAAAAGAAATATATTCGGTGAAATGAATTCATTCATTTTATGATATCCGAAACTAGCATTTAAAATTCATGCTAAATTGGAAAATGGAGTATAAAAACTGCCGCACGTGTGTAGGCGCGAATTAAGAATATCTAACTTTGCTAAAAGTTTAACGTCCAATAAGAAATTAACAGACTAAAACTTGCGAAAATTAATTATCAATGTGATTATCGAAGGTTTCGTTTCAGAATTCGTGATTACCGAACAGAATTCTGATTGCATATTCTGAAATCAAAGGAAAATAATTGAAATAAATTTTGTTATTGATAAAGGAATGTGGTCAAATTAATTGCAATTATTTTGTAGAGTAAGATTAAAATTTTCCTTCAATTTAAAAAAAATATATTTTTGTTTCAGTACAAAAATGTCAAAAACAAAGAATTTAGAAAAATTGTTTGTAACATCAATATAAATACGCTAATTATAAACAAAGTAAATACAAAAATAAAAATAAAACAAGAATAAATAAAATAATAAATAAACAAAATAAAAATAAAACAAAAATATTTATTATTTCACGAAATGAATTTGTATTTATTAGTTATAAAACACGCGGTTTAGGATTTTAATTGCGGTCTTTAATATTTACTGTTTTTCTTCTCATTGACGTTACGTTATATATTGAATTCGATGCAGTTAGTAAAATAATTTCATTATATATGGAAACAACCGAGTCAAATGGAAATTAAAATCGTTGATGGTTTTATACATGAAGTAATTCCAGTAATTAATCATGAATCGGATTTCGCTGGGGTGAAAGGTTAAGTTAACCAAATGAGCGAAGCGCTTTTGTTTTTAATTTGTTGAGAATCTTCAATTCTTCATTTCAATTTTGAGGAAAACTTTGATCCACTATTCATTGTCGTCGCAGGTAATTCTCGATTTCGGTCGACATTTCATTTGAAAGTGAAAAATGAAGAGTGACGAAACAACGATGGAAAGAATATCACACGACCCATAAATAACAATACAAAAGTGCATTTCCAAATGTAAAAATTTCGACGAGATTATGCATCGTTAATTTTGAATGGAAAGCAATTTTAATTGAAACACAAAACTTTGATCCAAAAGTTGTATGTTAAACTTTATTTGAATACGAGAATGGAAATTTGGATTTATTGTGGCCGTAATAGTTAGCCCAAATAAATAAAAATACAACAAATGGTTTGCTGAGAGTGGAAAGCTCGTGTTTTAAACTGGAACGAAAAAATTTCATTTTTATGGTTTTAAAGTGATACAATTTGAAACCTCGGAACAGATGTCTCGTACGGTTAATTTTCTGCATTTCTTCGAATGTAGAAAAAAATGTTTACGAGATTTCATTTTGTATATATATACATATATATATATTTCGAATTTGAAAGGCAATTACAAATCATCGCTTAATTGAATAATTTGATAAGAGATAAATTGAAAGTTGAAATTTAGAAAACTGAAAAAGAGAAAAACTTTTGAAAATGTATAAAACAAGAATTTTAATTGATATTTGATAACGTATTTATATATAACGTATTTAAATTGTTATTATTTTTAATTATAACGTCATAGTACTGTTTTATAATATGTAATACGTATAATAGATAAATAAATTACAAAATGTAACTGACGCGTGATAAACAAATAAAATTACGCGACTGAAAATGGCATTCAAATAATATGATTTTGAGTTACATTATTTCAAACTTTTGACACAATTAATACAAGACAAAAGTGGAATGTCAAATGTCAGTTGGGGACGTATTAGCGGAAGATTTATGTCAAGAAGGAAACGTAGTCGTCTGACCTTCCTGGTAACATTAGATTACACAAGCATTTGGAAAATTTTTTGATACAGTTAATCGGTACGATTTTCGAATTAAAGATGGTTTTTTATGAATATTTATATAATATTCGACGCAATCACGAATATGTAAAAATACTCAACCACCCTTATTATCCTCTAAAATACAGTTTTTATTTCTATTATTAATCAATCTTTAACATCAATCACAAGAACTCGCTCGAATTTAATTAAATTACATTATTTTATTTGAAACTATCAATTTATTCTTTTTTTTTTTAAATTTTTTCTTATATTAAATTACAATAAACAAATTTTATTCCAAATCATTTATAATCAAGAAATTTCATATTTTGTACAATATGATAATGTAAATTACAAAATTATATAAAAAATACTTCATAAATAAAACTCCATCGTGAAATTGTTACAAATTATAGTACATTTAACACCAATATTCCGTATACTAGTGTAAATTTTGATCGCCATATTTTATCCGTGAAATAATATCGTTCGTTTGAAAATATCCGAGACAAAAAAGCATTATTGCTGATTTGAAGAATGATGTCAAATCCAATATCAATTTAGATGTCAGTTGAAATATATTATTCAAGCGCCGATTGACGCTACTCGAAGATAAAGTTCGGACGAATTAATGGTAAAAACACTTTTAAACGCGTACACATTTTAAAAGACTCGTATCGCGCAAACCATCACGAGATATGCTTTGACAAATTGTCTGACCAAACTCAAATCAATTTCTCGTCAATCATTTTACGATAAAAATCAATATATATTGCTGACAATGAATGTTAGGTTGATGTATATATATTAAAATATATATATATGGGTATAACAGCAGTTTCGAGGACAGCGACTTTTTGGGCCCTTAGGTACGGCCCTGAAAATAATTTTTTTGTAGAAAATATGGCGGAGCACATCAGGCGGCCTTCAGCCACCCTCACAAAGGGATGCGCCCCCCCCCCAACCCCCCTCATGTAAAAATCTAGCCAAACCCTTAATCGCGAGAGTCCTAGGGGGGCCCAACACCGTATTTTACTGGTCTGTCCTCGAAACTGCCACCCGCATAAACAATAACATTGTTTAAATAATAAACAAAATATATATACATAACCTAATAACATGTATTCGAAATTTTGTCACAGTATATAAATATATATATATGTACTTTAATTTCGGGATCTTGACGTAGTAATATATATATATATATATATATGTATTTCAATTTTTATAACCTAATATGTCAGCGTTGTAAAACGTTTGTTTGTTTATCAATTTGCCGATTTCGAATTAAGCCATTTAACCGTTGACGCTCTCAGATGCAACGACGCGCTCGGTATCTCCGACATTGAGCTTGTTCACACGCATCATCGCTCATTAATGATGTCACCTAAATGTCCTATTATGAAACGATTGCGATACGGGAAGATCCTTGACGTTTCTCACGATAAAAGATAAAAAATCGACATCCGCCGACCATCGTTTTTTATGCAATGTATTAATTGTACGTTACTAATTTACATAATAAAGCATATCTGCGAATTGTGCAAAACAGCAATCGGGGGAAAATTTTTTATCAATTATTGCTCGAGAAATCGTCAGTGCGAATAGATGAATCGTAGGTCACGAAATAGCGAAGGTTTTTATCTTTACTTGGCTACATGAATCCGTACTTTTTGTGTTACGCTTGAAACTATTTTTTTTAATTTTATCAAATCCAAATATTGCATTTTCAAGTTTTTTTTTTATTAATAATTTTGTCTGTTAATATTTGAACGAGCAATTTTTGTCATTCCATGTTACGTACGAGCTAATTATGGCGATGATTTTCATTACCAAATTTCATTCCGGGGAGTATTTTTCAAAATTGAATTATTCAATTTATTGATGAGAACGTTAAACGTGCTTCATCAACAACTGATTATTATCGCTGGACAATCAAGGCATTATCCAATGACGCGCATAAATAGCAAAAATCAATGGTAATACGCAGAATTTAATACAATTTTTGTTTGACGCAAATTTACATTCAAATAACTGCAACGCGGCGTTGAAACTGTAATTGGTAATGCAATCGAAATGCAAAAGAATATTACGATATGAAGTATGGTAATTTATAATCCGAAAAATCTTGCAATATGTTGTAAAATGTGTAAAAAGTTTGTGATATTTTGTTAAAATTTTTAATGTAAAATATTCTTAAAGTATTGTTTTTATAATCAGATTTGAAACATACTGCGAATATGTTATACTGCGAAAAATTTTTGTTGAAAAATTACTGTGACAAAACGACTTCGAAGTGATGTTTGTCAACACGAATAATAATCGTTCAAAACACAGTAAAAATATTAGGAAATAAAAACAATATTTGCGATATTTAGGGGTAAGTTTTGTGTTGACATAAACATTGCATGAGAATACTGTTTTGCCGTTACGATTGTAATTGTTATTATAAACAAATATTACTAAATTATAATCGAATAATCTAAACGTATGATATGAAACATTATACTGTAATATATATACAGACAGGAAAATGCTTTGCATGTATATGTAAAAATCGTTTCAGTTCAAACAAGACAAAAGAATTTACAAAAAAGATACATTTAAGTTGATATATTTACATCTAACATTTAAAAATGATGATTTCAAAAAAAATGAGCACGATTTACTGCGGAAAATGTTTTAAATTAATATATTTTCGATTGTTGTATCCATTTTGTTTATAAAAAGACATCGACACTTCTTAGAATGATATATATATATATAAAGTTACATTTTTTTATTAAACGGAATAATGATTTGAATCTTACACTAAAAAATGATTTTAACTGAATGGTTTTGATTCAACGAAGACAATATTTAAAATTGAAAACAAGTTGTCTGTGTATAACAGATATTATAAACATGAAATTAATGGTTTAATTATTAATTTATCCATACGATAAACGTTTCGTCAATTAAAATACAACATTTAATTCACTAATAAATTTATTTTATTGTTAATTAATTTAAACGCATTATTTCAACGAATCTTCAACACATGCATTTCAAATGTAAACAAAAACATAAACAAAAGATTTGTTATGTAAACATAAGTAAATCCCTGTACTATAGTGGATTATATTTTGATATAGACATAAATGAGCAATTTTCTCACAGCAGTTTATCAACTCTACAAAAATAAAACGAACTGCTTCGAAACGGTACATTAACATATGCGCAGATATCAATAAAAAGACAAAAAAAAATGACACGTGCGCATTTTATTTGCGATCGACGAAAAAGCGCTAAAGTACGAATAAAAACAAAACCCCTCGATTCGAAACTTAAATTCATTTTTTTAAATAATTTTGACCAACCATTGCGTCAACAAAATTCAATCGATTCAAGCGCAAATACCGGTCGTTTTAATCGACCGAATCGCCAACGGCGACGGCAATTTTGGCGAACGCGCGCGCGCTCGAGAAGTTCCCCTTTAAGAAAAGCCGCGCGAACTCGATTAACTTTAACGTCAAAGTCAACGCAACGGCGCTTCCCTAGAAGCGCGATTATATATAGGCTTTGGAAACGCGCAAAAGGCGGCCGCGATTGCGGAATAGACGCGTTCCGGAAAAGAGTCGCGCGTTCGCGGAAAACTGCGACACGCTGGCTTTCGACTTTTCCGCGGGCGCGTGGGTCGCGCGTTCGAGCGCGGTGACCTTGAACTTCATCTCACAACTCGTTGACGTCACGGCTATCGACCTGCAAATCAGCGACGCCGACACGTGCACACATTCGCACGTTACGCGCACCGACGGCCACACGCACACGCGCGCGCCGCGCTGCCAATCGCTCGCTACTCGAAGGTCTAACCGAGTGTCGTACACTTTGCTTATATACATATATATAGGTATATATACATACGTGTGTATGTGTGTACATACATTTACACGCATATCAACGGACACGCGCGCGCGCTCAATAAACGCCGTTCGTTAATAAAATTCAATTACGAGACGAAGCTGTCGGATGTCGCGCGAATTTCGGACGTGGTTGTCCCCGCGCGTCGATTTTCGTTCGACGTAGCTTTTTAGCGCCGCTCGCGAAGTCGCTTTCGTTTCGGCGTTTTGAACGAAATCGCGGCGTGGAAAGTCGCGAGTCTTCGGTGACGATTTTCTGTCCTTTTCGTTTTTGCTTACCAATGCCGTGCTGCATTGATTGCACCGGTACCCTAACCTATCTTACTAAATTTACTTCGCAATGCATCAATTACGAGGTAAAAATCTATATGCCAAGGTACGTCAAGGCCGTCGAACGAAACGCTTACGTGCACCGATAACCGGTGTCTATTTTCGTCGACGTAAAAGTTTCGTCGGATCGGGCGAATATTTCGGTTTTTGGTTTGAAATCTTTTTTTCTTTGCAATGGACGGGGTGGGGCGAATTGGATATCGAATAATGAAATAAGTCGAACTATTCTGTTAATATTCGCCTCCGTGCCGTACACCCAACACATTTAAGTTTGTTCGCAACTTTCGAAGTTTGCTTGGTCGTTCGTATTGAGAGACACCAAGGGCACGACTGTCGAGATGGTAAACTTCGAGTTTGATCTTCGGCAAATTGTTTTACGATCAATTGATCGTAAGCGTGGTTGTGATGGAATTAACCTGGACGAGGTTTTTTTTGTTCATTCGAATGATTTTGTTGTTTAGAATCAATATGTATATATGTTTGTTTGTTTGTTTGTATCGAAAATTGTATCGAAATATAAATCGAATGACAAAAATAAAAGAAGCATCGTTCGTTTGTTTTGTTAGCAGATTAACAGTTGCCATTAAATGTTTGCTTACATTATCGCGTACTGCCATCAACAAGGCCTCATATATATAGCACGAGTCGTTCGACATATGACAAAAATCGGCATGATGCATGATAAAAAAACAACCTATTAATATCGTCCCGCAAGGTTAATTTTTTGTGCATTTTTTGTCGTTGAACAATCGATACCGTGTGTATTAATTGTGAACAACGAAATATATTTCGTTCTGATCGCAATTGCCCGCCGAAATGATTGATATTTGTGTTTAAGGAATGCCCGACTACGGCGCACTTTGGTGCGTTCTTCGAAATAATATTCGTACTCTTTTCCAATGAAACGCAACGACGACTCGGCGTATAAACACGAGAAGTAAATAATAACACGGCGAAGAGGTCATTCTTGGTTTGTTTATTTAAGCTTATTACGTTTTCGACGTATCGCTAACGACGATGTTTTCCGCACTCGGAAGAATATTGTCAATTTTATTTATGCAACAGGCGGAGTTATGTAAATGGAGAGTATACGTAATTTTACGAATTTAATTTATATATATATATATGTAACTTGTATATAAATTCTACAATTCGGGTATAAAATAGTACGCAAAAGTACGGTAGAAAAATGTTGGTGAAAATGCTGTTCTCGTTTTATGCGGGCGTTTCTTTTGTTGTATGTTGGTTGTTTACAATTTCGTTACATTTGCGTGCACTTTGTACTAATCTTAATATTATATAATTTTGCATGATATGAGCGAGCGATTATGTCTCGTTATTCCTGCGAATCGAGCGATCCATTTGATTTTTCAAACCGTAACTCGTGTGACAAAAATTTCAAATTGTCTTTCCTTGTCATTCAAAAAATATCATTTCATTCACCTGATTCACACACGAGTCATAAGTATTTATACATAACGCAAAAAGTATAATTTATTGTGTATTCTAAATAACGCGCATAGGAGTTAAAATGAAAAAAATGCACAATCCATTCGAATTTTTTCAAAATATTTTATTTAAGCACACAATATTTATCGTAGTATACACACATAAACAACTCCATCTATCGATAATAATAATCTACAACGAACCAGTTTTCAGTCATTCAGGCAAGTTTATATATACAAAAATATAAATATTTATGCCAGAACCAAATCTCTCCCAAAATACTTTCCACCACCGCCACGCGGCCTTTTTTTTCACGGCGCTGCGATCGTTTTCTAACTCTGTTCGAAATCAAATTAATTTAATGATTTTTTAATCAATATTTGCTTTTGGTCTCGCGCTGATATTTCGGCAAACAAATCGTAGCGCGTTAATTGCCGCGCTAATAGTTTAAAGTGATTTTATTTTTCGAGCGCCATTTTTTGTTTTTGTCTCAGTACTCCGACCAGGGTTGCCAACCACGTTTTATAATAAAGTACTTTATTTACAAACAACGGCTGCAACCAATATAGAAATAATGCGTACAACAAAGACAGAGTGAAATACTTTATTAAAAGTTGGGAACGTTAACTTAGATGGACAGGCCAATTTGAATTTGTTCAGTTTCGAACAGCGTTTTTGCGAGTTCGAATCGCACGGGCAGTCCGATTTGATTATAGTTTGTGCCGTTGCTCTCGCATACGCGCCGATATCAAATTGCACGTTCGTCAGCTGCAGGAGCAATACGTGCGCGGAGTGACCTTGACACTCGCGGCCTTGTCAAGAATTTTTCCGCATTCAATTGTGCCCGCTCCCCAGTGAGCCGGACGTAAAGACGATGTGTCGCGTTTTGTGTACGCGAGAATGATTCGCGGCCTTGCGGATCTATAAAACACCGACAGACAATTACATTATAACGCAAACGTTTTATAATTATTGAACTCGTGCAAAAATAACGCAACGCGTGTTCGGATAGCGCGAGAGGGGGGGGAACAACGTTCAGACGCGTGCGTCGCGCGCGTGGATTTATTATTATTTTTTTTGTATTATTTTCTATCCTAAAAGGCGTTAATCGCGCGCGCCGAACGACCTTCCTATCGAACACAGACGTGGAATATATTTCGACATGTTTAATTGTTTTATTATTCGAGTTTGCAATTTTGTAACGCGCGCGCGTCTGTACATTTAAATGCGAGCTTTTTGTTTGCCTCGTAAGCGCGGCGTCGTTACGGTTCGTCGTTTTTCGGCGAAACGAGCCGACGTCGTCGCTCGGACGGCATGCAACTGCGCGCGCGTGTGTTCGGCTGAACAAAAACAAAAAACGAGCCTAAAATGTTATGATGACCTCTAAGCGGATTCCATAAATTAACGCAAACAATGCGCGAGTTTTATTTACGACGGGCAACGCGCTTTTTCGGAGCTTCGGCGTAAAGGCGATGCGTGACCCGCATCTTGTGCGCGGCAGTTGTCTTAAAAATCGGGGCCTTTTTGTTGACACAGCGGGCGTCAACAATCGACGTTTTTGACCTTAAACTTCAAAAAAAGTAAACAACAAAAAAAAAAACAAAACAAAACAACTACGAAGGTCGGAGGGAAAAGTTGATTGTTTTTTTATTGCGCGCATATAAATCCGTCGTAAATCAACGCTTCGGCGATGATACGACGGTTGTTTTGTTTCACGCCGAATTTGTGCGCAAAATTATCGAGCTCGGGGCTTTTCGGCTCTTTTTACGAATCAATTTTTTGAAAAAAGTTCGCCGTTCGTAAATCTTTGTCGGGACCGAATCGGACGGGGACCGGTCGCCGGTCGTTTCCGTCGGGTCGTAAATCTTGGGCGGCGTGCTCGATGGTGTGTTTACGATTACGATTTCGGGCAGTAGATGATCGTACGTATGATGGTTGGCGAACAAATGTTGGACCAATCACGATAGCGTGATTGCTTTATGGCGCTTCTTAGGTCGCCGCACGGAGAGGTCGGGGGTTTGTTTACTCGCAGGTGGCGCGAGTTGTGACAATGGTCGGGTGGTTGATGGCGCGATGATTGGGGTTTGTGAAACGAAATTGTAAAACAAGTTGGGAGAGGCGCGCGTAGGAAACTGCGATGCGCGCGCGCTTATTTATAAGTCGTTTATTTTTATACGACGCGTGTTTGCGAATTTATTCGCGCGTGCATAATGAATAACGCTCGGTTTTGAACGATTCAACAGGTGGGCTTCAATCGGAATGTCTCGCTGGTGATGATAATGCAAGGGTCTTACTTTAAGATAACACCTTTCACTTTATGATAATAACATTAAGATACGATTGAACATATCGAGGGCATGCTAATGAGAAAGACACTTGCGCATTATATAGTCAGACTTTGGGGTCTTAAATGCAGATGTTAATGTTTGAAATGAAAGTGTCTTAAAATATCAGTATCTTAGATAAGGACCTTGGTATAGGAATTGATGATCGCGATATGTTACAGGAAAATCGTTGTCTTAATCGGTAAATTAAGACGCTTTCATAATAATTTTCTTTTTCTTTTTCAGTCTTCAAACTTTTAAAATATTGCAATTATGAAAGTGGATGCAAAATTTATTTATGTGTTGATGATAAATAAGAAGAATATTGCAATCGATATTACTTGCCTGCAATGAATATATCTCCGAGGCAATTTTGAAATTTTGTTTTATATCCGATGATGGCCACTCGTTGCTTAATAGTTTTGAATTGTTACTCATTTTAACGAATTGGCCGAAGCAGTGTTACCTTCTGCTGAATCAATCGAGATGACTTAATTTTTATGATTCACCATCGAGTGAAACCGTTTTATCAATATAATGCTTTTGATAGGTTATATGTATATTATATATATATATAATTTCACGCATGTATAACGTGTAAAAGGCAGTATTTCAATCGAGTAAATATTTCACAATTGACAATATACACGCACAGAAAAGATTGCGCTGCATCAAAATGATAGGTGTTGCTGACAAAAACACTTTGATTTAAATATATTTATACGTTTAATTAGCAAAATGTTGTTTTGAATTAACAAACTAATTTAGTATAGTATGTATACAAATACGTTTTGTCATATTCGTAGTTTAATTGAAACGAATTTCGTTGAACGAACAATATTATTTCTTTGTTTTTATACATGTTATGTAATATATTCATTGTAAACAAATTTCAAAGTTTAAAAACTGAGGTTAGGTTATCAAGTGATTAATACATGAAGAACGAAGTAATAATAAGGTATACATTTATATGGAAATATTATATACAATATTATATAAAGTATAGAAATAATATACATTATATTTCATTAATTTTGCAACTATCCACTGAAATATATTAAGATATTTTAAATTGATTATTCGTTTATTATATATCATATATATATATATATATATATATAAATGTTTGTTAAAAACAAAATAATATTTTGTTGGATTGATAAAATTAAATTTTACGATTAAAGAGCCAATAAAACTTTTGTTCATTTAACAAAATTTATTTTTCAATCAGCATGAAAGAAACGACAAAAGCAAATTAATTGCATCAAACAAATGAATTTTGTTAATTAAATAACAACCAAATATATGTTAAACTAACAAATTTTTTATTAATCTAACAATAATATACACAATATAACACATTTAACGATGTTAACTATTAAATTGATTAATAAAACTTGATTCCAGTGAATTAATTATAAATGAATAAACACCTTTTCCACGCCTTAAATAAAACAAAAAACAATTTACAAAAAAACAGTTTTCAATTAATATTAATTTATAGTTTCAGTTAATGGCATACTTGTTTCTAAAAACGCAAGTGCAATTCCGATTCGGTGAACGCTGCTCTAATCGTCCCAAAATGCCTACAAATTATTTGCTTTCTTGTATTATATACAAACATTATATATTCTTATTATATCGACATTACACGCAGAAAGATGTTGCATGACAAATTACTGAAAGTTCAGTAAATATTATTCAAAACACAGTAACTCACAGACAAAACAAAATTTCAGTTAGAAATTACCGAACTTTTGAGTAAACATTGATGAATGTTTGTAAATATATACTAAAAATTCATCAATGTTTACAGTAAAAGTTCGGTATTTTCTGACTAAATTTTTGTTTTGTCCGTGAGTTACTGTGTTTTGAAGAATATTTACGGAACTTTCAGTAATTTTTAATGCAACATTTTTCTGCGTGTATATATGATTCAGCTTTTGGATCGGTGCGATTCGTTGATTGGTCGGTTGCCCCGTCGGATAATCCTGGATTGGTCTATATATAACAATTATATGATTTGCAATTGACAGTAATGTGAAAACATTGCCATTACGGCGTTTCTTTGCCAAAACTGTTGCATAATGACTTGTTGACGCGTTTACGTTATTCAAGCAGTCTTTACGCAAAGTCAAGCTAAGTTAAGGTCAGAGTAAGGACGATACAACCAGTTGCACAATTGATTACACACAAAGGAAAATAGCGCTCGTGTTAATTCCGCCACGAATCGTTGCAAAATCGATTGTTTTCAAAGTAACAACGTACGTTTTGATATTGCGTTCATTGGTCGTCTGGATGTTGTTCGAACATAACGCGTCTCGGTTATGCATTAATTATGAAACATTCGTTATACGGAGCGCGTTATTTTATGTCCGTTTGAGATACGAACGGACTCGGGAGACGAGTCAAATTGAACCGCACGAGTTCATTTTTCGCGACTTTGAACTTTCGAAATTGGTCGATTTTTGCGCGAATAAATATAAATATATATATATATATATATATATATATATATTATATATAAACAAATTTCGTAAACAACCACGAGCAATTTTGCATTTATTTATAATTTATTTAACAAACAATTTCAAGGAATGCGCGTATGTATGCATTGCGTTTGTTTAACAATTTAAAAGCTAATTTCACGATTGTTATGATTATTTCGATGGAGTCGTTACGTGTCGAGGACAGTACTCGATGGATAGTGGTATTTTTGGAGATAGTAGATTACGATTCTATTTCAATTGAGCGATGTACATTTGTATGCTGATTTTGTTTGTTAATAATATTCAATGTGACGTTATTGTTTCACGTTTGTACAAATATATATATGTATGCGAATGTCCGATAGGTATATATATATATATTGAAGGATATTTTCACTGTAGTCACGGCATTGTTTTTACTGTTGTTTTTTATCAGAATCACTTTGCGATAATATGTTTGTTGACTGCGTTAGTTTTTCTTTTCATTTTTGAAACAACAATTTTTAATTTGCTTCGTTGAAAAAACTAAACTACTAAAACAAAGGTCTTATATCTGCACGCTTTTAATGAAAAGAAATATAAATAGTATTTAATAATAAGACAATTGTAATGTATTTTCTATGAAAGTATCTTAAAGTAAGACAGTTTTACACTGAAAAAAAATATGGTACAAATTTTACTAATGTAAATAAATAAAAGCAGGAAAAATAGGCAAAAATGTAAATAAACATTAGACGATATTATAATTTTTATCATTTGTTTGTTAATATTTGACATATTTTTAGAATTTTCTAACCATAATTTATCATATTATTTACATTTTTGCTAATTTTTCCTACTTTTATTATTTAGTTTGGTCAAATTTGTAAGATTATTTTTTTCACTGGACACTGCATTTTTACAGCGTAAGTGGAAACTAATATTATTATATGTGCTGAGAGAAGAAGTAATTTCAATTTTTAGTGAAAAGTTTACCAATTTGGTATTTATTTATTCTACTTGCAATTTGTTAGAAATCGGAAGTTTGGTCATCCAATAATATCAATATTTCATTGTAATTTAACAACTTTTGTTTATTAAAGTATAGAAGATTATTTCTTTTAAGCAATACAGCAAATTTTGTGCAGGTATTTCTTACAATAAATCAAAAAAGATTGTAAAGTTTTATATTGATTTGAAGCTTGAAATGAAATTATAATACATGCATTCATTGAAAAGACGCGTATTTATTTTGGAGTTATAGATTGCACGAGAAAAATTATATTTAAAAAAATGCATTATAAATAGTAAAGTATGGATACTCTAAATATACTAAAATACTAAAAACAGGTGTCTTAAATTACGGCATTTTTGTAGACGGATTTCAGTCGTTTACAAAATCTGTTTGGCGACTTACAGGAAGTAGTAAGATTGATAGATCATACATAACGTGATCTTCTATCACTTCCTACACTGAGAGAAATTTGGTAGTAAAAATTAGCATGAATAATAGTAATTGAGCATTACGACTGAAAAATGATAATTTTTAACATGTTTTGTGTTAAAATTTAGAATAAAATATGTTAAAAATGTTACATATAACACAAAAAGTGTTAAAAAATCGCACAAAAAAATGTTAAAAATTAACACGAAACATGTTAAAAATTATCATTTTTCAGTCGTAATGCTCAATTAACATTATTCATGCTAATTTTTACTATCAGATTTCTCTCAGTGTACATTCCATGTATT
>JABFQC010001505.1:0-19041 GCA_022817085.1 Psilanteris sp. ZL-2020 | reverse complement strand
TCACTACACTCTGTCCAAATTTTGAAAGAATTTATTTGTTAACAAACAGTTGCTATCGATAAAATTATCTCTTGAAATATTTTGTCCTTACTTTTTACGTAATCACAATGTATTCATACTTTTGCAATCAGAATGTCTGCTGAAGTCATTAATTAGCATTATTTTAACATTAAATTTATAAATCCTAGCTCATCGGTGCGTATGATTAATACAATACAAACAATATATAATCAACGTATTTATTCAATTATTTATATTTTTTTGGCCTTCAATTTGTCTATATTATAAACGGCGATTCCTTTCTCTGATTTGGACCATGCAAATTTGATAATTTAATTAATACCTGCGACCATAAAACACTAGTAATTTTAATTTTACTGGTTTTAACAAATATTATAATAGGCAAACGCGTAAATAGTATATTTGTATGGTAACGATTACACGAATATTTAAACGATAATTAACTAGTGCTTAAAGTATTAAAGGGATAAGTGCTATAAATAATGAAACCTGGAAGATTCGACGTGCATGTGTAAATCATATAGAAATATTGATGGCGCACCTTTGAAATATGTATATATCGGAAATATCTGCGAGTAAATTGTGTTGGTAAAGGTTGAATATCATCGATCATTTGTAAGCAGAGCGTGAGTGCTACAAATAAAACAAGACTCCTTTCATTTCTGCAATCCAGTTGGGATAGCAATAAAAATATAGGTTTTCTTCTGACGCTAGATGCACAAATATTAATGAGTGCCAAGAGTGCAATAGCGGTATTATTAGACTGTATTCTGTCCGAGTTAATCAGCTTAAAGATACTTCACGGGATCAAATCCAATTCAAATGGAAATGGTGTTTATCCCATTAATAAAACATATTAAAGATACGCGAATCATGTTGATGTTGTACACGCAAATATATTTAAATTTTAATTTCAAGAAAATTGTCTTGCTCAAAGCGAGTTCACGGAGGAAATGCACATATTTTGAATATTTATATTTAAATAAGTAAACACAATTACAACAAACGCGTATAAATTTTGCCGTCTGAAATGTACTATCAGCAAAAGTAATTCACTTTTAATACGCGCTTTCTCCTTTAATTGTATAATCGCGCATTAATATATTCGTGCACGAAAATGAAAAAGGATATTTATTATTTGCCGCGTTTAAAATACAAATCTTTTATCAAGCCGGGCATTTGAAAGTGCAATTATTCAATCAATAAACTTGTAACGCGAAGGCTTTACCGTTTCACACAAATTTGACCGCTTTATCAACTTAATGGCACGTTAGTAAAACATAACTAACTGTTTCAGTAAACTTGCCGCATTGGCATTTAAATCTGAACAAAAAATCTGAACTCCTGATTGCAGGTAAACGGTGCATGGAGCTTACCAGGATTCGTGTGTGATTTTTACATAGCAATGGACGTGACGTGCAGCACTAGTTCAATCTTCAATTTGGTGGCTATATCAATAGACAGGTTAGTTTACCGAACGGGTCCACTTTTGCAACATCATGCTCTTTTGGTAACGTTCTTTTTGATCAAACGGAAAATTGCAAACGTCGACGATTGCTTCGTGTTTTTGTACACGAAGCAAAATCTTTATCGCAGCGTAGTTACTAGAAAGGAATCTCGGTAAAAACATAGAACGAGGCAAGTAAAAAAGCACCTCGCGTGGAATCGAGAAAAAGTAAAAGAATAATAATTTGCTCAACTTTCTTGGTTTACGTGATACGACTAGGAATATTGCAAACGGCGCGTAGCTTTTCTGTACAAATAGCATTTACCGCAGCACAATACATGTTGCGGAATACAGTAATAAGCCTGGGCGCAGAAATTTAAGACGATATCGGTATATTTCTCCTTTATTTTCTCACTTAAGCAACAGCCGTCTGATTTTATTTATACTTTCTAATTCTGGCAATTCGATTATGTTAATAACCCGGCATTATAAAATTTAAATTTTGCTCTTATCGGCATCAACATTCGACATTGCTTAACGAAGATGCGAATCTCTGAAGGTGTTAAGAAAATGTTAAATACTGTTTAATTCTGTAGAAGCAATCACGGTGTAATTAAATTGTAGCAAGAATTTAAATGAAATATATGCTATCATATTAATGAATATCAAGTCTACTAATACTTTTAAAAGTATACAGAGACTGAGATAACAACTCGTAATCATTAAAGTATCATTGAAATACTGCAGAATAATTGTCGAAATTTCCCTTTATTTCTTATACACCTCTTGCGCGGTGTTCTTTAAAAATAATTCATTAAACTTTCGTTTCGTAATATTCGTACCTCGAAATGGTCAGTCGAACCCATTGCCGAATGTTGTTTTAAAGGTAGTGCTTAAATAGTGTTACTTTAATCTGAAAAAAATCCTTTGTACCGAACCAAATTTGCAATTCAAAAGTAATTATTTTGCTGCAATAATAATACTCATTGATTGAGAACATATTCTTAATACTTATTTATAAAATATTATAATTCGCAGTTCCCCGAGCAATAATGGTAAAATGATATATTTTATCAAATTTAAAATGTACCTTTGAATTAAAGCAATTCTAATTAGTTTGTATTCGTAAACCAATAAGCAATTTGACTTAATTTATCATCAAAATTATCGACAGGATCCTCGAATAAATTAACTCGCTTAAATTCTATTAATAATAACACTAATAATAATCTTATACTTATGTACCTGGTCAGAAATAAATTTTAGAGATTTTGAGACTACACGGAGAGAATATTTGATTGGAATAAATAAATAAATATATGATTTAAATAAATGTTTTACTGAATCAGTCAAACATTTATCTAAATTGAAATAATGTTTATTAGTTACAGCTAAACATTATTCTCCGTGTAAGATTATTGATAAATACACTCAGAAAAATTAAGCATAGAAAATTGCTGTTTGAAGACACTAATTTGAAGACATTAAAAGCAAAATCTAAAAATTACTGTTTTTCCTTGTAAAAATACAGTTTTTCATGCCAACGTTTCATTCTATTTTTTAGTATAATGCTATTATAAACAGTAATTTTTAGAATTTTGTTTTATTGTCGCCAAATTAGTGTTATAAACAGCGATTTTCTAAGTTTCATTTTTCTGAGTGGAAGAATTTTGATGATCAAAAATTATATTCTGAACCAAATAGATGAAGTGTCACTTTTTGGCGAATAATAATCGACTGTTCAGCACCACTACACCGAAAACAGACCTCGAATTTGAATTGCAGATACATAGCAGTGACCCAGCCGATAAAGTACGCCAAGCACAAGAACAATAGAAGAGTGTGGTTGACGATACTGTTAGTGTGGGCAATATCGGCAGCCATTGGTAGCCCCATTGTTCTCGGTTTAAATAATACTCCTAACCGGATACCAGATCTTTGCCTGTTCTACAATACGGACTTCATCATCTACTCTAGCTTATCCAGTTTTTACATCCCCTGCATCATAATGGTGTTCCTATACTATAATATATTCAAGGTATAGTTGCAAATTGTTGTTATACACTTTACAGCACAAAATCAATGATAATTAACAAATAAAGCATGCTATTACATCATAACGTAACTAGCCAATTCAATTTATCTATTAATTAACTTAATAACTGTATAAATATTCGTTTACCTTTAATCGTATAACTTGACCGTAAAGAATTATTTAAACTTCAATCATAATGACGTTTTTAATCAAATCTGAATATCTTAATTGTTGCAAGGACTCTAAATAAAGGACATAAAAATATAATTTTAATTTTGAGATTTATTTCGTGACGGTTATTACAATAATAAGCTATTGAATTTATGGAAATATTATGAAATTGACGATAAATATACAAATATTTGTTAAAAATAATAACAAACCTGTGAAAATATAGTGAAATTGACTCGTACAAATAGTTTAATAATAATGCAATATTAAATTGTTTGGTTTATGCAATGTAGTTATGAATTATGATGTATGGATATACTTTTTTGTAATGAACGGTCTTTTTGAAGATTAATTATATAATATAGATAATTTTTAAAATTATGGTAATACCATTACAGCTGTAATACAATTAATTATTGCAAATTATTGACAAGTTTGAAATTATTCGTAATCAAACATCTAGTTACATATACTAAACTGAATAATTCTGAATGATTTGTACTGTATGTAATTGGAATTTCATCGAAATGTTAGCATTTACTAAAAATACTTTCATAATATATGTAAATTTATGCATTACAATTATACACGTAAGCTTATTTTAAAGACAGTGAAATCAAAATTACATTTATGTCTACACAATTTTTGGAAACTGAAAATAAGTATAACGTAAACAAATTTAACTAATACAAACAAATTCAAAATTTAAATACTAATGAAATGAATAAATTATTTTCACGGTTATATATTATATATAAAATAATAAAAATATCAATATTGTTCAGTTTGTTAATAACTTTATTACAGTTTGAGGGTTTTGTATATATTAAGAGAGGATATTGCTATATCACACTTTAGTATATTGCAATAATGAAGAATTAATGAACAATTAAATACAGATATACTGTATCAAAATTGTCAGTGTATTCACAAACATTCATATAGTTTTTAATTATATTTTGAGTATAGTTCATGCTTATATTATGCTTTTAATATAACTTGTATTATATATTCTATCAGAAACCAATTCATATCAAGTTGGTAGTACAAAAAATTAACTATTAATCTTCTCTTAAAATCACTTCTACCAAAACTATTATATGAGCAAATGAAACAAACAGTTACAATAAAGAACAAATAAAGATGGATTTTTATATGATACATTCTAACTTTATTTGATATACTATTAACTGTACATATTATCTTCCATTCTAGGCAATTCGAAATCGAGCGAAAAAAGCAAAAGCTTCTCGGAAGTCCAATATGGGTGACATAAAACCAGGCAGTATAATAGAAAATATAGCTAATACCAGAAGGTATGTGAAAATTGCACTGATTTATTCGTGTGTTCTTCATATTTATACATTTATTTTGCTCATCTTAGAACTTATGTTAGTTAATCAAATTTTGTTATCAATCTATGTTGTTAATTATCTGGTAATTGATTTGCAAAATAATAAGCTTTGTAGTTTTTTCGAATTCTTATTACACAGTAGCCATTACGTAGCCGACTTTCAAATGACTATACACAACGTTAACCTAAATTGAAATATCGTCTTTTTAAAATAACAATTAATCTTAAACATAAATTAAACAATATTAATAATCATATATACTTTTGAAACTCAAAACAAATAATGTGCAAATAGTTTGAAAAATGTGCATGTGTATATGAGCTATTATATGAGTGAATGTTGTTTTCAACTTTGATGTTAAATATTAATTTCAATAAATGTTATCATCAGTACATAATTAATACAAGTATTATTAGTTACATTTACATAGCTGAAAAGCACCATTAAAAATGACTGTGTTTGAAAATGTGAATTAATTTTTTGAAATCATGGTTAAAATTTGATAGTGCATTGCATTAATCAAGAATGATATTCAACAAGCCGAAATTATCGATAAAACACAGTAAAAATGATGATATCAAACAATTTTTTGCATTTGCAGTTTTTAAAATAATTATAACAGTTGACACGGAAATTTTTAAACAAAAATATAACTCTGTGTAACTTTATTATTATTTTATTTACGTATTATCAGTTGATAAATTATGTTGATAAATTGTATAAAATCTTTTAAATTACAATTAAAAGCAATAAATTATAATTCATTTATGATTTTGCAAATAAATCTTGCAAATACTGTGCAATCTTTTGTTCAGTATCTCTTAAAACGTAATGTTACTTTCGATTAACAATAGTAGTGGTCAACTTTAAATTATAAACTTATTACTTGCGTTGGTTATTTTTTGCTCAGAATACAAATATTCTCTAAATTATTATATATATATATATATATATATGAAATTTTGTTAATATTATTTTTATTTATTTATGTATTTCTATAAATAAGTCTAACTTTAATATAAATTAATAAATTTATAAATTTAACAATTAAATTATTCCGAAACATTTAATCGTTGAATGTGTTACATTCGTTCAAACATATAAACATATTTCATACTTTCATCAACAAGTTTTACAGATTCATCTACATATGCATATAAATGTGAAATTAAAAATAATACAAACGATAAAATTATAGAAATGTCATTTTTATATAGTTTAAATTATTTTTTATAAAATATAAATATTGTTACTTAATTAAATAAGATTAAAGAACAATTAGTAAATTTATATAAATATTTTTTTATGTTGTATTTATTTAGTTAATTTTTATTAATTAAAAGTACAGAAATTAAACTATAATTATAATATGACAAGATAAGATAATGGATGGTATAAAAGAAAGTTTAATTATGCCTTGCTAAATAATTTCAAGATATAATTTTACGAATCGGCTTCTTAAAGCTATAGTCCTAGCTTTTAGTGTATGATTTTCCGTTAAATCTCCAAGTTTTGCTAATTTCTAAATTGTTGGAAACAAGACGGCCATCTCTTTAAAGATGCCTCGTGCTTGGTAATTAATTGGTAAGACTGAGGAAAGTTTACTTGCCAGGCACTTAACTGCTTGTTGGAGGTGGATCTACTTTAAAGTGGATCAGTAATGTAGACCCAATCTATAATCTGCAACTGATAGTTCGAAAAACTTGTTAATTAAATAACTATAGTTTCACTCTTTCCTGCTTATGTTAAAAGTTATATTTAAATCAATTTATATAATGAATTAAGTATTGTCTGTTTATAAATACGGTATGGTTACAGATTATTTATTCCCTTGGGCAGATATTATGTTATATGTATATATATATATATATATATAAAATTATGAGAACTTGATCTTGAATTTTTGAGGAGTTTACCTTTTAGACCAAAGATAGACATATTTGAAAATTGTCATCGAGAAATCAAACATTAACATTTTTTTTATTATATATAAGGAAATTTTTAGCAACTTTATGACTGGCTGCATGTGAATACTATCCCATGTAGAAAAAAACAAACGGCCCAAGCTTGGCCTAACACTGTCGACGATTGGCTAACCGTTAGTTGCCAATGATGGCCCATTGTCGGGATGAAACACCAATTACCTGTAGCCCAACATTGGCAGCCGACCAGTGGCATAAACTTGGGTCATACTAGGCCCAAGCATGACTTTTTTTCCAAAAAATTAATTTAAACAAAATAAATAATTATCAAAATCTTTATATAGTATAATATCTGAAAACGTATTTTGATCATTATAAAACATCTTCTATGAACGGTCACCATCCGGGTAATAATCTACGCCAATGTTGCTTAACTCCTTAATGGTATAGTTTCCACCTTCGCCACTCTAACCACAAGCGCGAACTAATCACAAGTATATTTTAATGATATTGAGCTACACGGTGAACGGTCGGCTGCCAACGTTGAGCCAGAGGTAATTGGCGTTTCATTCCAACGGTTTGCCTAGATTAGCCTCCAAGGTTGTGCCAAGCTTAGGCCGATCGTTTTCAACTGACAGATCACAGATTTTTCTACATGGGATGAAAATGACTTACTGTTTCTATAAAAATTAGGATTTGGGTGGTTATTCTTTGGTATTATGAATATATAGAAATTTGCACATATTTTAATAATTTACTAAACCTGGTACTTAATGAAAATAATATTATTTTATTGAGAGTATGCAAGAAAATCAAGTCTTAAGATTAATGAAATCAAATTATGAATTTATGCGTGCGCGCTTGACATATTCACACACTATAGTTTAACCACGCACAAAATATTACATATTAGAACGAAAACCAAAGTAATATTCTCATCATATACATATATTCTTAATTATCATTTTCAATAGTTTAAATACATCACTTAGTCTCTAATCATCCACACGTGTTTTTATATTTATGCTAAAGTTTGCATTTACATAGAAGTTTGCCATACACGCATACATACCAATCGAAATAAAAAATAAAAAAACCTAAAATTATATACATATTAAAATTAAAAAATATTAATTTGTAATATGACATTACTTAACAGATAAAATTGTAACAAAATTGTAACATTTCTTTTTAATAAAAACGTAAACATCAAAATTTAAAATGATAAATAAAATACCCGTTAAATTAATAATTTGTAATAAAAATGATATCTAAAACTTAATTCAATAATACCAAGCAATAAATTAGTTTTATATAAATAAAATATATTCGGCCGCAATGACAACATTTTATCAAAAATTTAATAATATTTTCGAAAATAATCTGTGTATTTATATTTCTTTTATGAATAACTTAATAAAAAAAAGTTTTGTAAAATAAAATTTACTATTTGCAACGTCATTTTTATCGCGCTATTCATAATTTTGAATGAAAAATCAACATCACGCTGAAGACACATATATATTGTAAACTGCACTGTCACGCTTTGCTTTCTAACGTTAGGCTACTTTGATATCGAGTAAGCAGTGATACGAAGCTTGAGAAAGTACTGTGGCTATGAACGAAAAAAAGACTTTTGTAAATGTAGAAGCTTTTTAGTGGCTTTTGACTAAGGTCACGTAGTGGGTATTCTGTGGCAAGGTTTGCGGAAACTGCACTGGGAGCCGCAGCCCTTGTGGCGCCTGGCATCGAAGAACCAACGAATACAGCATCTGGTAGCAACGAGGATGAGGATGAGACCCCCTTGGATCCTGTAGTCGTCATCTCCAACGATAAAAGTACCGAATTTTTTCTCGCTACCGTTGTTGAGGAAGCAGCGTAAGTTGAACAATTTTTATTTCATTAATTAGTGTAAAATATATATAACGAGATCAAAATTAAACCGTGTTATTTGTCGTGGAGTTCTACACAAGTATATATACACTGAAAGAAATAATCCTGCAAATTTTACCATACTATATTGTAAACATGGGATAAAGGGAAAAAATGTAAACAAATATAATAAATGATGGTTAAAACTTCAATAAATGTGATAAAAATTACCATACAATCTGATAAAATAATATTTTCAGGTATTTATTTACATTTTTTTCCTTTATCCGATGTTTACAATATTGTCTGGTAAAGTTTGCAGGATTATTT
This sequence comes from Psilanteris sp. ZL-2020, assembly GCA_022817085.1. Lineage (NCBI taxonomy): Eukaryota > Metazoa > Arthropoda > Insecta > Hymenoptera > Scelionidae > Psilanteris > Psilanteris sp. ZL-2020. Next base: position 9,888 of record JABFQC010001505.1, on the reverse strand, counting down.
TTTTCAGTGTAATAATATTATATATACCATATGATGGATACGAATCATTTTATTAAAATATTCTTACAAATTTGCATCACTTATAATTATTTTTCAAGACAAAATTGAATATAATAATAATCATTTAAAATGTATTATAAGACAATCAATTATGTTACAACCATTTTAATAATACAGGAGTAATATAATCTAATTATATACAGAAAATAATTCACAGGAAATATCTGTGTTATAGAAATTATTTTTTATAAAACATTAAACGTTAATATATTTTCTGCTTATTTATTTATTTTACATATTCGTAGTAATAAATATAGTTACCGAAGTTTCTTACGTCATTATCGTTTATTCTTACTCAAAATCGTTTATTGATATAATTATTTATACATATAGCACAGTAATACTGTAAAATAAATTATTTATTTTCATTCACGTGATTATACGTTCATTTAAATTTACAGTGCTACATCTAACAAAACCATTGCAAAGAGAAGGTTTTACCATTCAAGTCTTTGCTAAATCGAGTTTCAACTTTAATAAGATATTTCTTTACAAACAATTTCACGTAGTGCTGCAAAACTTGGTAGTGTGTTTTGAATGAAGTTATTCAGTTCGTAAAATATACTGAACTTATTTGTTAGGAGGTTTCAAACAAACACAAACAAATGTATGCACTTTTTTAGTTTAAACCAGTAATCACAAATAACTGTCCAAATTCATATCTACATTAATATTTTTAAATAAATTATAGACTATAAAATAGTAAATATAACTATTTATATCTAAATCTATCTATATCTAAAGAAATTATAGATACACGGGAAAATATGTTATATTAAAAATGATTATACATTATGGTATTTCAGGGATTTGGAACCAAATATTTCTAAAATTATGATTCATCTTCTATACAATACAATATCTTCTATAGGGAAATTAGCTATATATTTTATATAAAACAAATTTCTACAAAGTATAGTAAATTTCCACAATACTACATGGAGAAAACGTTTTATCAAAAATTTCTATATTTACTACTACACGTAGGATGAGGCTTTTAAAAATGAAAATAATACGCTTTATTACTGCATAGATTACTATATAATATAGTAATTTTTCGTATGATGTCTGCAATACTGAAATTAAATATAGTAAAATCTTTATTTTCAAAAAGTAGTAAATATAGTAATTTTTAATAAAACGTTTTCTCCGTGTATAATCATGATATCCTTATAAAGCTATAAGTATGGTATTTTATAATGTAATGTTTTTCTACACTCTTAAAAATCTATCCTTAGATTAAGAATTTAAATCTTATGGCAAGATGAAATCTCACATAAATAATCGTTAAGAATTACACATTCTTACGTCCAGAATTTAAAAATTTTGTAAATGAAAATATTGAGAGTGTAAACATTTAAAAAACTGTTAAATGGCAATAACCTTATAAAGTACTTATTCTTTTCGTTATATCTTCACAGGTGAAAACTATTTAACAAACAAGTTAAAAATTATTTTATTTATTTTAACATAAATTTACATTACACGGAAAAAATAAATTATATTATTTTTATTTCTATATTTTATTGTTACAAAAATTTATTATAAAATTATATGTAAAATTCATTAAGAATTTAATAATAAAAATTGAATAATTTAACAATTAATTGAAATATTAATTGTTCAGAAAATCTAATCAATTAAGATAATTTTGATTTATTTTAAAAATTGTAATAATCAAAATTATTCGCTGAAACAGTTCACACTGTTTAAAAAAATAAAACCCAAATTCAATAGGTTATATGCATTTGCAAATAAAAATATTTATAAATTACATTTGTACACTAAAACATTTCATGGTTTATCTTCAATAATTTCCATTACGATTCCAAAATATTATAAATTTTAAATGAAAACTTGTTCATTTTAAGTCTAGTGTTTGTTAATCTTCTCGTAATTCTTTTTATTCTTGAGATAACTATATATGTTCAAAACGTTTAAATTCTTCCCTCAAGATGTAGATTTTTAAGAGTGTATATTTAAGCCATTTATCCTTGTTAAATAGACAAAACGCTTGGCGCATAACTCATTAGGTTTTATAAATTTAGAAAAATATGTATACATATTGAAAACTGGATTGCTAGCTACTATCCTCATTTATTATTTTGCTATGTAATTAATCAATTAATAAAACATAAATGAATCAATTCACTTTTTAAGACACTTTTATAATATTATTAATAATAATAAGATAAAAATTGAGTCACGTTAATGATGAGCAATAATTAATTATAATTCATTTTGTTCAGGAATCAAGTACACGTTCGATAACACAGAAGCAAACATCCAAAAGGTGCACCGACAAAGTACATTAGGAAAGGTTTTGTTGTACTTTTCCATTTCTGCGAATACAAAGATAATTTTCGACACAAAATTAAGTGGCGACTCCGTGCCGGCCATTCACGGCCTTCGGTTTTTAGGCATGATATGGATTGTCATGATACACACGATCTTTTACATGAGCGATTACGCCGGTGAGTTCACATTTACGTGTCTGCGGGATTACGGGTGTCGCGTTCGGCGATCAGTAAATGTATTTTTTTATAACTTCAATTCGATTTCAATACTTATAATTACATATTACGATTATCTGCAGTTGTCGGGAAATATTGATTGTCCATGCAATGGTTAAGCATTGTCCGCTATTGGTTAATACAAAGTAATTGATGGAACTGAATTGGTCGCGCAAATTTTTACCAACTGAAAACGGCAAACAAATGAATATTTTCGAAATTATATAAATGACCACGGTATAAGAAAATAATACGTCGACCATATATCACAAAAACAAATGTTTCAATTTTTTTACTAGAAAACAAAACGTGGTCCTGGCGGATGTCCGATGGCATCGCCGTTCAGATAATAAGCAATTCGACGTTGTCCGTAGACACATTCTTTTTCCTGAGCGGCTTCCTTGTTTCTTACATGTATCTGAAGAGCCGGAAAGGCAGGGAAGAAAGCAAACCAGTCAATTACGGCAGAAAAGTGGGGGAGTTCGTAGTGTCTGTTCTGCGACGATTTATTCGGTAAACGCAAACGCGTCACACTTTTTACGTAATTTAATTTGACAAATATAGACTCGGTAAACGATCAAATGTACATTTGCGAAACGAGTGTTGATAAATAAACATATTTGCAAACTTATATATTAATATCGATTATGGAATATTCATATATAAATACCAATTGATTAAATGAATATCCATTTTGATTTCGGTGTATTTATAAATTTCGATCTATAGAACTAATTTATGTGTGTTTTGTTACATGTACATTTCCATTAATCGAAAATCAATGTAATATTTAATTAATTTTGATTAAAATCAAAACTTGTGGCTGAACGATTATTATCGTTCAGTATCGATTAGTATCGAAAATCTACATATTTCGATTAATTATAAATTTCATATAATATTGAATGAATGCGAGTTAAAACATACGAATTGATGCAAATTTGAACAAGAATCTTTACATTTGTCTTGATTATAGACTCACGCCAGCGTATATGATGACGATAGGAATTGTCGAATTGAATTCCGGTTATTACAGCAAAACGTCTCAATTTTATATGACAGAACGACCGCATGATATTTGCGCCAAGTATTGGTGGAGAAATATCTTGTATATTAATAATCTTTTCGGCAGAGATACAATGGTAAAACAAAATAGTAATAATTATTTTTAAATAATTCAAATTTTCATATGCATATAAGATAGAGTGTGTGAGTACATATCTGCACGCGTATCACTCTCTATGTTTATATAACAATGCTTTTAAGGTCAAAATTATATTACGCTGATAAAAATATTAGAGTAAAATTTACGATTTTTAATAACGTTTGCAGGATATAATTGCATTCATAACGAATATTCTTATATATATTAGACATTATTATTTATAGAATATCAATTACTACACTCTTAGAAATTATTTATTTCAATGAAAGTATAAGTCTTTGTCATTAACTTATATTTGAATGTAAAGTTACAATTTTAAAAGAGATTAGAATAAAATAGCTTCAAAAGACATTCCTTGTCAACTAAAAGTATTATATTGTATTTTTCATTCAAATCTATAATAATATCCAATAAAAAGTAAAACTTTTGCGCAACTTGTTTACATAGGCTGAGTTCTAAAATGACCTTTCAGTACTGAAATAATGAAATAAAAATATGAAAACAAATAATTGAGACAAAGACAAAAGTGCTGAAAATCAATTTTAGAACTTAGCCTTAGACGCCTCACATTAAACCGTTACGGTATTTTATATATTTACGACGTTTAAATATATTAATTAAATTAATAAATATATCTATATATTATATAATATATATTTATATAAAAAACAGGCGTTATGGATGAATTAAAAATTATTTTACGTTTGTGGGAAATAGAAAGTTTCATCCAACTTTTAAGAAGATTTTTTATTTATATTATATTTTATTTATATACTTTAAACATTTCAATTGGAAATAAAATTAAAATTTTTTAAATTATACGCGGTTATCAGAATTTAAATTTTATTCTATATTATATGCATTATTGACATTATTTTATTAAATAAATTATATTACATTTCATTATTTTACATTATATTACAATTATGTTATGTTATTATGTTATATATTGCATTAGTTTGAATTTATGAGCAAAATTAACTTTATTAATAACATTAATATTAACAACTATTTTATAAATAAAATAAATATATTTTATTTTACTTTGAGGTTATCTTACTGTATTCTAATATTTTTATTATAAATTTATCTTATTAGAAAGATACAATATCCGTTTTATACAAACGTATCAATTACAAAAAGACCAAATTTTCTACCAATACAATATCAAACTTTGACATAAATATAAAGTAATAATGAAGAATATAGTGCTTTTCTGTGAACACAAAATCTTTTTGGCAATTATTTGAAAGGGTTTTTGCTTTCACACAATGCAAATCTTTTTAAAAGAAATATTAATTTTTAAGAGTGTATATTATATTGAAAAATGTACATTAGGGAGCAAACCATCTCATGATTACTATATTTTTTCTTTCAGTGTACTCGGTAATTATTGCATGCTCTCATATATAACATACATATATAAAATTATTTTCATATTTTATTAATTGCACTTGTTTTTAAAAGCATCGTTATATATACACGGAAAGAAAAGAAGTACTCAAAATTACTCATAAAATATTAATTGTTTGACAGAAGTAATAAAATTTCAGCAAGAGAGAGAGAGAGAGAGTTTTATAAAAGTGTCAACAATTTTGACGAATTATGTGTAATATTTAATCATTTTTAAGTATTATAATTTAAACTTAGAACATAACTGTCACACATTTGATATTTTACCAGTAATTTTTAATTCATTATTTCTTTCCGTGAACTTACACATTTATCTAACGGTAGTTACGAGGATTGGGGCCCCCCAGGATCTCGAATTTGTGGCTTGGCTAGATTTTTAAAGATGGGGGTTAGGGGTGCTCTCCCCTCCCCCCTCCCACCATTCTTGCCAGGAATGTTGACAAAGTTCACCTGGAGCGACCACAGCTCAAATTTTTGTAAACAAACTTTTTTCAGGACCGTAATTAGGCGCCCAAAAAGTCTCTGTCTTCGAAACTGCCATTAGTCATATATATATATATATATATATAATTAATTAATTATGTACCCTCCGATATATGCATACGGACCACTTCGAACTGCAAGTGCAAAACTGTACGTCAAAATTTTTGTACAACAGAACATATATCACTAGGTTCTGCTCAGAATGAAGCCCTAATAAATCAAACATATAAAGCGTTTTTGACTTCCACTTTTGTGTCAGCTAGATTTTTAATCAGCTAGAATCCTGTTAGATCGCCCCGATATGAACCGTATGCATTTATTCCGTGAGGTGTTGATATATATTACTGTGTTAAATAACGAATATTATTCTAAATTTTTTATCATAGTGCATGTCTTGGAGCTGGTATCTTTCAAATGATATGCAGTTCTTTATTATCGGAACGCTTTTACTCATCCTGTCGTCAATGTAAGTTTGCCATCATACATTTATAGAAAGGATATACGACTAATAAGAATAATATATTTGTTTATTATTTGTAGAATATTTATACAATTTCTATCGCGCCTTAACGGAACAAAAAGCTGTAAAAATATTGTAAAAACTTTTTACTGCAAATTGTATGAACGTATTTAAAATAATAGAAAAGCTAATATCATCTTTGCAGATACACATTATACCACAATAAAATGAAACATATATATTAATCATATATAATCAATATATTAGCAATATGTATGGTTACATATATAACATAATAACATATGCAAATTTGTTTTGATTATTTTTGTGTATTGTTTTTTTTCTTTCATATAATAATAATGCATATTGTAATTCAATACAAGATGGTAAAATGCTCAATAAAGTAATGTTCCGCTATTAATTAATTATAAAATAATATCTTTTTAATGACCATGGGGAACAGAAACTAATATAAACTAATATATCTAATATAACTAATATAAGTTATTGTTTTTGTTATTATGTCTTTGTTTCATTCTTTTTCTCTTGTTTCAACTAAAACAATAATAATACTCTAAATAATAAAGAACAAAACTATATCACATTGCCTTATATACACTCAGAAAAATTAAACGTAGAAAATTGCTGTTTATAACACTAACTTGGAGACATTAAAGTAAAAACCTAAAAATTACTATTTTTTCTTGTAAAAATACAGTTTTTCATATCAAAGTTTTCTTCTAATGTTTAGTATAATGCTATTAAAAACACTAATTTTTAGAATTTTGTTTTAATGTCGCCAAATTAGTATTATAAACAGCAATTTACTAAGTTTAATTTTTCTCAGTGTACATATTACCACAAGAAAAATCAAATATCTTCTTAATAATTTATAAAATTTGAAAATAGTTAACTACAATGATAATAAGATTAACAAATATTTTGATAAAATGAAAGACAAGGACAAAATCGATAATAAACCTAACATTGTTTATAGTATACCCTGTAAAGATAGTAATAAAGTATATATTGGGCAAGCAAAACGATATTTCAAAACAAGAATAGTTTTTTCTGTACCCCATGGTCATTAAAAAGAGATATTATTTTATGGCATATCGTAATGCAATTAAAATATTATCCATATATTATTATATACGTTAGTTGTATTGATTAATAAATTACAAGTACATATAGGTGAATCTCTACGGGATAAGCAAATATATTTTACACTGTGAAAACTTTCAATTTGCCTCATATATTATAGTAAAAATGTACTATAAACAACATGAGCATATAATTTTTTTCGTACATTTTTACTATTAATTAGATAGATATATAGAAGGTTTCGACAGTGTAGGTTACATTTGCTTTATTTCATAGTAAAATGTTCTAAATATTTTTCTCCGTGTACTTATATTACATTTTCTTTTTATTGGACTAAATGACCGTTGTTAGAATTTCCTTTTGTAAATCCATATATAACGTTTATAAAAAAGTTATAATAATAAATGGATTTGTTAAAATTTCAATGTTACGATAGAAATTATATGCGTTTCAACGCATAACCCAGATAGCATTGAATTTACTGGCATTCAATGTTCGATCATTAATGCTCGCATAATGCTAGATTTATGTTAGTGTAATAACTTTTATTCATGTATTAAGGTATGATGACACAAGTTAAGTCTATTCTATATTTTCTAAAGTTTATTTTACTATATCGTCGGTCTATTTACATGTTCATTTACCAACACTGAAACTGAGACTGGCGCGATTGCGCTTATCGCCATACTTTTATTAGTATATCGAACATTCTAGAAATTATTTTCAAATCGAATTTTGCGCGATACTACATTCGGTCATCCTCTTCAACATGTGTCCCCATATGTTAAGCCCATGGTTTCATGTGATCTGCAGCAGTAGATGTAATTTTGGGTCCCTCACCTTGACTTATTTTCTTCACAATATACCGATCATTTCGCAATATTTTATCTATTTCATATGGTCCAAGAAATTTATGGTTACATTTTTGTCCTGGCCCAACTGTGTTCGTTTTATTGCCACTACATCACCTTTCATATACTTATTTGCTTCTTTTCTATTTCGGTCGTAATTTTTTTTTATTTTCTCTTTGAATCTTTTCAATAGATTGCCTCGCATGGTCTCGCCACTCATCTCGTCTCTCCTGATACCAATTTGCACATTCTTGTTCCCAGATTTCTCTAATTTGTGGATCTTCTCTCAGTCTCATTTTAGTACGAAATAACAGTGTAAAAGGATCAAATCCTGTGCTCTTACTTGGAACATGATTCACAAATTGTTGTGCTTTGGCTACATATTTGAACCATTCATCTGGATTTGGTGCAGATAATTTTGCAAGAAGTGGAATAATTGTTCTATTGAGTCTTTCTATTTGACCATTTCCTCTGGGTATGCCAGTGACAATAAGACTATGCTCTATACCTTCAGATCGCCAATACTCTTCAAATTCTGAAGAAGTAAACGTAGTGCCTCTATCTGTAATGATTCGTCGAGGGTTTTCAAACCTTATAGCCTGTTTAGTCAGTATATCAACGACTTCGGACGTGCCGGTAGACTTAATATGACGATAATTTTTTTTAGTAGATATTAAAGGCCCTAAATGGTCTAAATGAAATGTATCAAATGGTATATTTCCTTTTTCTATAACATTCAGGAAACATTCCTTCTTTCCCATTTTATGCTCAGCTAAAATGCAATTAATACATCCTCTGATATACTTTTCAACTTTCTCGCGCATATGATCAAAGAAGTATTTTTGTTTTATTAATTGTTCTGTTTTTGAAATCTCAAAGTGTCCTTGGTCATGGCATTGCCGTATCACAGTAAATTGCATATTTTCGGGAACCATCATCAATGTTTATCCGTTAAGAATTTTACACAACACACCATTGACCATTTCATAATCTTTAAGATTTCCTTTTTTCAACCGCTCTATTATTTTAATCATCTCCTCATCATTTTGATTTTGTCGAAGTTTCGCCCATATTCCCTCCATGCTTTTTTCAATCAAAAGAGTAGTTGCACCCGGATATCGGTTTAAAGCGTCAACGTGCTTCATATTACCTCCACTACGATGTTCGATCTCAGAATTAAAATCTTCGAGATAAAATGCCCATCTTGCCACCTGTGCGCAACTATCTTTTGTTTTCATAGTTTGTACAAAAGTTTGACAATCAGTTTTAATCTTAAACTTAATGCCAATCAGGTAAGTTCTGAATTTCTTTAAAGCTGTCACTACTGCAAGAACTTCTAGCTTATAACTGTTGTATTTTGCTTCCGCGTCTGTCGTCTTCCAGCTTGCATAATGCACCGGTTGCATTGTGTGGTTTTTGTCTTCTCGTTGCATCAAAATCGCGCCAAACCCAAATGATGATGCGTCCGCGTGCAGCTCAGTTTCGGTTGTTGGATCATATAAACGTAATACAGGTTTATCACACAAAGCATCTTTAACGCATTAAATGATTCTCTCTCTAAGGAGCCAAAATGAAAATTAATATCATTTCTCGTCAAGTTAGATAATGGCCTAGCTATAATTGAGAAGTTTTTAATGAATTTTCTAAAAAATCCTGCAAGTCCTAAGAAACTTTGTATTGCTTTCACATTATTCGGTTCAGGAAAATCTCTAATTGCTTTAGTTTTCTCATCTGACGGTTTTATCATTCCATTGCTTATATCATGCCCGAAAAATTGAACATTATCTCTCATCACACAACATCTTTTCCAATTAAATGATAATCCGTAATCCTTAGCTG
>JABFQC010001504.1:0-19041 GCA_022817085.1 Psilanteris sp. ZL-2020 | reverse complement strand
TATTATAAATTAGGATCTTGATTTTTCTTTTAGCTACAATCTGTTGCTATTAAGACTTACAATCCTAGATTATAAGATCGACGGTCTAGATCGTTATTTTAACAATCTATTTCTCTGAGTGTAATCAGCGCATTTACACCAATGTAAATAAGCATTAGAAAATATTAACATTATTGTAAACTGGATAGTCAATTTTTGTCAACACATTTAGAAGGTTTTGATTATAGTTTAATTTATCATATGTGTTTATATTTTGAAAATTTATCCTACACTGAGAGAAATAGATAGTCGAATTACTTATCTACACGGAAAAAAAATCCATTAAAAAATATATGCCAAAACAACAATTATTGTGCACAATGTTTGGCAACAATGAAAAATTACAGCTTTAACATAGTAAATGTATAATGAAAATTAAGTATCAATTTACGATTTTTAGGTTTAATATTTCCGCGTTGAAAAACATCGTGCATAATTGTTGTTTTGGCACAGTAATTTTTAATAGAAAGTTTTTTCCATGTAAACCGTTTCCTTAAAGTAGTTCTAGTACTAACTCATTTTCTTAGGAATATCTTAAAATTTAAATATGCTATAAAGTAAAAGTTAATATTTCATTCTACAAATTTTAGATGATTTTGACCATTTAGTTTCTCAGAAATTAAAATTAAAAATTTTGAATTTTAACATTGTTTAAATGGGAATATCATTTCGGAACTGTATTAATGTTTTACATATTTAGGTTTGCTTTATTACAATATTTATAAAAATTAAATATATCATTCAGGGTATTTTTAATAAAAATTTGTGACGATTAACCGTTTAATTGTAGAGTTATTTATAAAAAGGTAAGGTTGCGACAGTACATTTTGTATAACCCTTGCACAATATAGACGAATTAGTTTCTTAATAAATTTAAATTTAATTCAATTGATTTATTATTGCTTATTTTAACTTCAAAGGGAATTTATTGTTTTATTTTTCAATATAACGATATTTAATGGTTGGAACCCCCGCAGTACGTATACCCAGTCCTTTCGAAAGATCCACACCCCAGACGTACGTTGAACGCATTTCTGGTGTTTTAAATATGAAGAACACGTTTTTAACCACAATAAAGTGTGGAGCTTTCAAAAGGACTGAGTGTACTTGTACGCTAAAACTATCTTTAGTATCTAAGATTGTTAAATCAAATAATTACAGATTTTGAAGTTGCCACGATGATCCAGATATCCAACAATCTGGATTGTCAGACATTGTAAAAAGAATGTCATATTAAACATAACCTACAATTTTTACAAGCTTGTCTGTTGAATTGAATATCTATTTATTCGAATCGGCTATCTGTAATTTAACAATTTTTTCTCTTAGGATGTATTTATTTTTATGGGAAATTCAATTTTTCCAAAATATTTCAACTTTGGAAAATTCAAAAGTAATTACTTGATACAGTACTTTTTGATGTTGTTGAATATATAAGATATTATTGTTAATTGTGATACAAAACGAATATCTGATACATGTACACAAAAGAAAGATATATTTCTACGCTTTTATCAAACTGAGCGGCTTTTTTTATTTGTTATTATTCAGTTATTCAATTACGATTGGAATAATGATTAATGAAAATGCGTCAATATTTTAGACGGAAGGGTAAGTCACATGTGGGGAGTACAAAAAAGTCACTTCGTTTCGACGCGAAGTCATTAATTTTAGTTCTCATTTATGCTTCTCTAAAAGTCATAAATGATACTAATGATTATATTAACAACTATCAAAGACGGATTGCAGGGATTAAAAGAAAATTAAGCTTTTATTAAGCTTTCCTATTAAGTGTTATTATTCTGTGTCACAATAGTTTATAGTAATAACGTAAAACCTTATTAGTAATCATATGTAATAATTAATACTAATTTTACATAATTAATTTCGATACATTTTGTTAAACGATTTTATATATACGTTTGTTTTGATATGTAATAAGAAAAGTGTTTACCCTCATTTTTCAGTCTAAATCATTTTGGTAGAATCTATGTTAGAGTAATAGATTAAACGGTGTATTAAGGAATGCCACAATAAACAATATTTTAAACGCGGTTTACGAAAAATATATATATATACAATATAATAACATTATGCAATATCTGTAAATAATTGTAATAATTTTAAAAAAGTACGTTAATGCCTAAAAACTTGTTCTTTAGTTATAAATCAATAAAATGTTGATTTTTTTTTCAAATGTTTGATTTTTTATAATGACCATATTATTAACAATAATATTAAATTTTGTATACAGTTTTTAGTGTTTATGTTCTTATTAAACAACTATTATGTTGTATGTTCATTGCTACATGCAAAGAATAAAATAATATTACAAAAATTAAATAATAAAAGAGGAAAAGTGAGCAAAAATGAAAATAAACATTAGACAATATCATGGTATTTACTAATTATTTAGTAATATTTGATATATTTTTAGAATTTTCTGACCGTAATTTATCATATTATTTACATTTTTGCCTATTTTTTCTACTTTTATTAGATAATTTGGTAAAATTTGTAAGATTATTTTTTTCAGTGTATTTTGATCAAAATAAATAATAAGATCACAAACACTGTAATTAAAAATTAGTTGAAAAAATTTAATTATAAATAAAATCATTGTCAAACATTTGTATATGTCTTTAACTTAAAACTGATAAAAGAATTATAAAAAATATTACTTTAAAGTTATATTTATATATATTAGAAATATACAAATTAATTATTTTATTTTATTTAATTATTAATTTAATTAATAACATTTAATAATATTCTGATAATTTAAAAACGTATCAAGCTATTAGTGATTTAAATAAACCATATATATTGTCACGTATACACGTAGAAAAATGGTATATTAAAAGTGATTATACATTATGGTAATTTAGGGATTTGGAACCAAATATATCTAAAATTATTATACATCTTCTATACAATACAATATCTTCTAGACAAATTAGCTATATTTTATAAGATATATTTCTATAAAGTATAGTCATTTTAATAATACTTATCATGATATCCTTATAAAGCTATAAAGTATGGTATTTTATAATGTAACTTTTTTCTACGTGTACACTCAGAAAAATTAAACGTAGAAAATTGCTGTTTATAATACTAATTTGAAGACATTAAAGTAAAACCCTAAAAATTACTGTTTTTTCTTGTAAAAATACTGTTTTTTATACCAAATTTTTCTTCTATTTTTTAGTATAATGCTATTATAAACAGTAATTTTTAGGATTTTGTTTTAATGTCGCCAAATTAGTGTTATAAACAGCACTTTTCTAAGTTTAATTTTTCTGAGTGTAGGAATATGTTATACAAAGTATATTCAATTAAGATGTTATGATTTGATTAATTTATGTATATAAATTTACACTATTCATTGTCGATAATCAAAATTACGATACACACGTAACCGTTAAGACTTTTTAATTCTGAAATAACTGTTCAATTAACCACTTGCAATCTATTGTTAATAGAAAAAACACTAATTTAATTTCCTAATTCACTATTATTAATATAACAATATAATGAAAATGTAATTATGGTTACCATAATTATAACAGATTCGTATTTTTGTTAATCTAACAAGAATTGATTGCAATTTCAGACATAATTGCAACTGCGGTTAGATCAGAATAATAACCACGATCGTTATCCCGATCATGATTAAAAGCGATGCTGCAATCGTGACTGCAGTCTCGGAACGATGATCGTAAATTGGATGAAAATTAAGTTTAGTAACTTCATTTAGCTTCCGTGCATTGGTATATCGCAGTTTTCACCCTCATAAAACCGCGAGAAATATTTAATAAGTAATTCGTACATTTCTCAGATTTCTCATATGAGAATTATGAGCATCGTGTATCTAATGGTCAACTATAGATAATCAGATGAAACATTGGTTAAGGAAATGATAGTATAAAGCTAAATTGGCTTTTCCTTTCAAAGTAATAGATTGTTATTTTTTAAAAACCTACATTTTCCTTAACAATTGCGAAAATAATGTTCATACACGGAAAGAAAAACTGTATTAAAAATTATTCATAAAATATCAAATGTGTGACAGTAGTGTTTTATTTTGCACTGAAAAAAATAATCTTTAAAATTTTACCAAATACTATCTAGTTATTATAGTACTATTATATAGTACTATACATATTATAGTACATATTATACATATTATATAGTACTATCTAGTTAACATTTGAAACAGTAGAAAAAGTGAGCAAAAATGTAAATAAACATTAGACGATATCGTTGTTTTTATCATTTGTTTAGTAATATTTGACATAGTTTTAGAATTTTCTGACCGTGATTTATCATATTATTTACATTTTTCCCTAGTTTTCCTACTTTTATTATTTGGTTTGGTAAAATTTGTAAGATTATTTTTTTCAATGTGAAATAAAACATAAGATTAGTAAAAATTACGTGTACTTGTGTAAAAATGTCCGATATTTTATGTATTATTTCAATATTGAACTTCACTATCACACATTTGCTATATTGATGAGTAATTTTTAATATGTTTTCTTTCCGTATATTTCTCCAAAAAAATAAAATTACAATAATTGTCCAAAACAAAACATTACTTTATACATAATTTTAAGACTGTTATGAATTTATTAAGCGCTTCAATTCCAAAATTTTAGAACACCAATTTCGTCAATTGGCAAGCCTGACAAAATCCAGCCTAATTTCAAAATAAACCAGCGCAACCTTAACCACCAAATTACGATTGAAATTGCAATTCATCACCCGACTAAAATACACCGTTAATGAAACAATCCACAAATTCAACCAATTTTCTTGTCATTTCAGGAACGAAAGCAGCAACGAGTCTCACACGTCTGCATAGTAAGAAAATCGAAGGAAATCATCTCAAGTGGTCGACACCATCCGCACAAAGCGAAGACGAGACTCGTCAAAGACCGAGAACAAAGGTTGAACGTTGAAGCGCTGCCGCAGCACGTGACTTAATTGCATGAAATCCAAAAAGCACTTAAACGACGATAGCCGTTTTTGCGCTACTTTTTCTGCGCAAACGGATTAACGAACGCTATAATTTAAATCAATTTGGCCGATAAGAGAATATCATTTATCACCTATCGTTAATATTTATAACTCTATCGGCCGGCATTTTAATTTTATTTCGTACTCGGGCAAAAAGGCCGACGTTAATGACGTAATCGATCACTCAATCATCTTTCGATCGGTCGTTAGATCCGCGCGATAAGAAATCGTACAACAATCTCGCCGCTTATCAGCGTCATCTGCTTCAGTCGTTGTAATAAATTAATATTTTCATACCGAAAAGCATCATCGGAGTAAAGACCGACGTCGCGTACGTGGCGTCTCTCCTTTCCTGAATGTCAAGTTTAGGTAGCTCGAGGCAACCTTAAGAAGCCTCTTATCGCCTTATTAGGGGATACGCACTCATGATACTTTATTGAATGGCCAGGTCTTGTTTCGTTGCTTTATCAGCGCGGCAAATCGCGAGTTGTCCGCTCTTTTATGCTTCTTAGGCGTGCATCTTCGCTCGCCACTGCTTTATTACTTAACGTTAAGTAATAAAGTTGTACAATTAATTAAAGTAATTTCTTGCGCGGTTGAGGAAGTTTACAGTATCATTATGTCGTCGTTAACGTTTCCTACGCGAGATGGAGAACAAAAACCCAATAGAACGCTCGCTTAATAATTACGCGTCCGGACGAATCGCGTTTTAAACGATATTCATTTTTTCCGCTTTGCAGCAAATGACAATAAATTTGTCGGGGAAACACTTTCGTTCGATGCACGAAAGTCTCTCGATAAACGGGAGAGCGTGATTTGAATTTAGCCCGCGAAATACGGGCCAAATGTGAATTACGCGAATGAAAATATAATTTCGATGCTTTTTTGGTTTTCGCGCTTTTTTTATGCTATTTCGTACCGTTCACGCGCGTAATCGTAAAGTGGCCGTTAAATTGTACTAACGGGTGGCGCAGTCATTTTCAGTTTGAAAGAATTTTGCAGTACAACAATGAAATGTTTTCAAAAACAAAAACGATAACAAAAACAAGTGTGTGAATAAAATCAAAACAATGTAATGTTATAGAAATGCGGGTAGAGGAGAGAGAGAGAGAGAGACGTTAAGACAGAAACAAAATAATAACGTAACACAAATAAATCAAAAGCAACAAACTGATTCAGATTGATTATAATACTTAATGTTAAGTAATACAATTTCCACGAATCGTTAAAACTACTAAAAAATTGTTATTGAGTCGTTTTGTTCTTTCTATGTCGGTATGAGTTTTAAATTTGATTAACTCTTTTATGAATACGAAGGTCAAAGAAATTCGGAAACAAACAGGGATAATAAATATATAGCGTGACTGAGTCCAGGGTCGTAATTAATAGGTAGTTTGGTGATTGGCCGGACAGCTGTCTTATTTTTTACAACGCGACGGATGGACTCGTCACGAAACCAACCAGGAAGATGCGGAAGCCAATGTTTAACCTAGACGTACATACAGACATGCCGGAAAGTCCGAGATGAATGACTCAACGTAACAAGAAGAAATCAATTGAATTCTTATTTAGACGTTTTTCATTTTGTCCTAATTTATTTACGGAGAAATGTCAAATCTTCCACGATTTTTTATCCGACTGTTAGATAAATATTGTTGAAACCGAGAAGCGAATTATATATATGTATACATATATATTTAACCGTATTTTATACGAGATATGAATTGAAATGAACCAAGTTTAATGTAGACTGAATCGGCTGCTTATGAAATTATTCATTTCCTTTTAGGTTATGTAATTCCGTGGCCTCAAAATTATGCTTTCGATGTTGCGAAGTCAAATCAAGTCTTCATTTTTGGACAACGAATTTGTAATGAGAATTATAAAACTTGGTTATATATGTACATTTTTACGTGAAATTATGTACACGAACTGAAGTGAAAATATTTATCTGCAGATTTGATTTAAACGTCAGAAATGGTTTTTGAATTATGCTACTCAGCAAGAGAATGATAAATTAATGAAAATTTGTGTCGCGCTATAAATGTATAATTATCTTTACGGATGCTTAACCACGACTGCATTAAAACGTGCCGATTCTAGTTTTTAATGAATTAGCACTCTGAAGAAAGATATTTAAAATATTCTTTTTGTTATTCAAATGTTAATTGTATGTTATATTAGAATAATATAAAATTATTTATTCAATTAATTTCACCAACTAGATAACAATTTGATATTCAGAATATTAAGGCAACTTGGTCAATATATATAGCAAATCAAAACAAATACGAATTCCAAATCCATTATAACAACATGAGTTGTCGATTAGTTATTAAATTTCGTTATTTTTAAATTTTGTAATAAATATTCAGCAAGATTGTCAGACGGTCAGAATTCAACATTGACTTTAACTAATACACAATTAACCGAACACAATAATAACACAAAACATTATGTTTACAGTAGATAAGTTTGTAAACAAGGACAATGTCAGAACTACACAAAAGGTCTATAAAAGAAACAACTGTCTGTACAGTTCTACCTGGAATTTCGCTTGTAAAACTTGTAAACGGTAGTTTGTAAAACTATTTCAGACAAACACCGGTAAATATATTCGTTTCGTTTAAATGGTATTCTTAAAATGACAACGTCAACATACGATTTTATTACTTATAATTGTTACACAAATTATAAACATGTATACCATTGTTAAACAAGGAGTAACATAAATTCGTTATAAAATAAAATCTCCCGCTCCCGAGTTTTCTCAATAATTTTGCTAAAATAATGAAAGCTCGTCTTTTAAGAAGATAAATGAAATTTGTCGAATATCAATTCAACAAACCATCGATTCAACATTTGCGCGTTATCTGTTTACATTTTAGTAGAAATTTCTTTTCTCCGCAAACATTCGTTCAAAGACCATCCACGGTACAAAATCTTTATTCTGAAAGAGCGGGGATATTTTCACTGTATCGTACGCGAGATTGCTGTTTTATAAAGAAGAGATGCGGTACGAAATGCTTTACCATTTATCATTGCTCGTAGTGTCAATCTTCACCGCATTGATACGTGGTCGCATAGTCGACGTTCTGGCGCTCTACCGACCGACCATTCACAATGAATCTTCTTTAGAATTCCAAACATCATTATATTCTATTATTATACAACCATTAATTCATTTGAAAGCAAATTGTATATTGTTTATTGTATGTATATAAATATTCAAAACTCGAAAAATCATGTTTACAAAAAGAAAAAAAACTTGTAAACAAACTGGAATAATGTTCTTAATAATTCTTATTGTGATAAACATTGCACATATTTTGTTGAATAATGTTAATGATTTATTATTCATTGTAATTATTAATGCGAAAACACGATATTAGTATTTTTTCTTCTGCTTTAAAAATAAAGTCAAAATTATATTCTAACAAATACTGAACAATGAGCGTTGCAGATTTCTTTTAACATCACAAAGGTCATTCAGAAAAATAAATACAAAAGGACGAGTTTATACGGAATGCATTAGCAAAACAGAGACAGTATTATACTCGTGACTATTGAGGGATTTATGTTGAGGCTTACACTTATTTCTTATCTGTTCCCGATATTTCATTTTATGTTGAAATAAATAGTTACGATCTTTTGTTTTATTTAATAAACAAATAAAAACAATTCGAAATAATTTCGACTTTTAATAAAAAGTTTATTGTTATTAAATTACTTTTAATAATATAAAATAACAATTAATTAAATCTGACATTTACTTTCAAAATGTTCAGTATTGTTTCAAATTGTTTGGATACTTAAAAAGCTTAATTTGAAATTTAAAACTATTAAGCTGTTATTGTACGAGGAATAATCATTTACGTTTATAGCAATATTATGACAGAATTATGATTTCTATCACACGTCTACATTTTTGAACAAAGAACATAAAATGACGTTTCAACTTTTCTAGTAATCTTGTTTTCTTTTTATATTTGGAAACCTATTATATCTTCAAAAAGTAATATACTAATTTCTCGGTTTAAAACGCTTCAGGTAACATTCAAAGCATCGTTTAACTAATGCTACCTCACTTAACTTGTAATGACTCTACAAATTTTAACTATTCTTGTACACAACAGGATTATGTATTTATCTATTTACCTTTAAGAGCTTCGATATTGATATCCAAACCCAAACATATTTTTTAACAAATTATCTCCAGCCTTCTGTATTCTATACAAAGTCCTTCACCTTTGTTTACCTTCTTCTTTTCTTTTTACATCACCAGTTCTTATCTTTTATTATATTAATATTATTTTTAATTATTATTCTTCGTACACTTTTTGTTTACCTTTCATTATATGACCAAATTAATGTTTGAATTCAATTAAATAAATTTGTTTACTTATTATGTTTAAACCAACACAAAAAATACGCGTTATCAGTTTTAACAAATAAAAACAACCTCAATACAGACATCAACAAAATTAAATTCTTTAACTTTAACATAGGTAGAGGGGGGATAGTAAACATCGTCCGTGTCATCGAGACAAATTTTTGAATTGATCCGTAATTAACCTACGAAAGGGTTAAACGCCGCGATGCCTTGCTGGCATAGTATCAGTACACAGCGGGAGGTAAAAAAAAGACTGACACATATACGGCTGTAAGAAAGACATGTGTTTGGGAATTCAGCATCGGGATGATACGCAATGCGAGATACGTCACGGATGTGTCACGCACCCGCGTTCCTCGTACAAACTAATCTTAAGCACTTTCCAGACGAGATCACTGGACTGCCCCCGGAAGATGGCTCAGCACTTTTTGCGCTCCGCCCTTTTGACCGCCCGCAATTATATCTCCACTTTCGCGTGCTTCAAATGCATTAACGCTAACAAACCCGCTACTTCAACAAACGTCAAATAACCGTACAGTTCATTATACTTATTTAATCCAAACACAACCTAACGAGTCAAATGAATATTCATCGTTTCCATTAGAAATTGCAATCGCCGTCAGTTAGTTATAACCGCAATTAACAAATTCTATAATTATTTCGCGAACGTACAGAAATTCAAGGAAACTGACGTTACGCGCAATTTCGCGAAGATCGTAAACAACGCATTATTACTTGTAAATACGCTCATGATGCGTAAATAAATAAACAAAACGTTGCTCCGCGTTAGCGGTCATATATTAATCGCCGCGTTTGTATCCGCACGGCAGTTGGGATTCCGCCCTCTCGTTCCATCTCCGTCCAATTGACGGCCCTCTCGCTCGTTCCCTCTAACGCGAGATTTACAATTTAGGGTTCACGTCCTCGTCGCGCGTGATAAATTCATAATGATTTCAACAATATTACTGTACTTTTTAACTCGCGCGACAAACCCAGCTCAATTCGATTCGTTATATTTTTAACGAATCCTCGTGCAAATAAATCCCGATTGTTAATCGATCATTCAACTCGAGCGCAATTTTGCCTGCGCTAAAAAGTGTACAATAACATTAGTTAGCGATCGCTTGTTGGGACTTTTATTCGCACGACGCAAATTTGACATTGAAATATAATTCTCGAGCGCATGATAATAAATAAACAAAATAAATGTTGTTGATTTCGAAGCAGCCACAGTGAGTCGTTTCGCACTTGGCAAACGATATAAATCAATCGAACCATAATAGAGCCGAAGCCGTATGTTTCATTCGGTATTCTCAATTTTCCCAAATGGTTGTAAATGCCGCCCTCTTGGAACTACCGTTAGCCCACGTTTCCCTTTTGAGAATGCTTCTGAAAACAGCGGGACCGCATATGTCGTATCAGCAGACGCGTACCATTTCACGCAACAAAGATTCTGAATTTTATTCCCCGTATAACGAATTAAAACTGTTACAAAACATCGGCACGAAAGGGCCCTATGAATTGTGCGTTTTGTTTGTTTTTAGCTTCGCGCATGCGCGTGCGCGTTACAGCAGTCGGATTCGGCGTTAATTCATCACCGAAATTATGATCCCTGGTGATACTGAAAGATTCAAATCTGCAAAATCTCCAAGCGAACCGGTGACCGTAATTTCCATCGTCGACGCCACTTTAGTCGGCACCCTCGAACATGTAGTTTCCCCACTAGATTATTATTTATCATAGGCATCCCGTCTATAGGTAGCAAGCTCATACGTGAATGCGTAGTCTCAAATCAGACACGTATCTGGATTCATTAATCATTACTTCTTTCAAGGACCTTTGTACTGTAGCGAACTTCAACTAATACTGCAACCTATTATTTCCACGTTCCGCATGGAATAATTATTTTAATCTAACTTAAAGCTGTCAACATATTCATCCGAACCCGACGTCTTAATTTTGAGCCGACACGTACGTTATAAATTAAATTACATTCATTGACATTCCGTTTACGTCATTTTTAAAATGCAAAAAAAAAAAATAAATCAAAACATTGAATAAGGCAAATTCAATTTTTTTTTCAATATTATTTGTTTCAGAGCGCGGTTTGTTTTTATTTTTAGTTTTAAAATAAAATTGTTTTTTTATTTTAAGGAAATGAAAATATTAATCAAGCGTAATATTAAGTTTTATTTTAAATTCGTCCAATTATGATGCAATGAAATCTTTAATTTCGCGGGATTAAACTGTACCTTGTGATTATGACGTCATTTTCGTGTTCGGCATTCTAAAGAAGAATTTCTTGTTACAAGATTCGGAAAGCCATTTAGAACGCTTCGGCTTGAGGGTAAACTGGTGGGGTGTGAATTGGCCATGCAGCTGTATGTATTGTTAGACAGTAAGACGTTCAAAATCCAAGAACATTACACTCCAAATATATTTGTTCTTTTAAAACAAACCAAAGGGAGAGGTAGCAATTGTTTTAAATAAAGTTTTGTACGGTTTTCGAATGAAATATTGATATTTAATAGAGTGCAAAAAATCGTTAAAGAACAAACAGTAAAACGAAGTTGAAGTGATTTAATTATCTAGTGTTACATAACCTATAAGTGATGTTTAGACGGTTTAGACGCTGAGTGAATGCTTTGGGAGAGAGTGTTATTTGTTAATCTTAATATGTTTTTCGAGTGTATAATATACGTGTTAATATTGAAATTGTTGTAACAAGTATGTAAATTATAAGATAAAATTTATATGTAAAGGAAATGATAAATATATTTTATTGAATCTAATAAGAATATTCATAACGAAAAAGAATATTAGAATTTTAATGTTTTGTTAATTCCTGTAATTTTATTTTTTGATAGAAAGCATGCAAAATCTGTATTTAATAGATAATGTTAATTGCAACAAATTAAAATTACTTTGTTTGAATTGAAAATTTATAATATATTCTATGATTCTAAATGCTTATTTACATTCTTTTCAAACAAGTAACAAATTTATTTTTTCATATTTTGGCAAAATACCAAATAATAAATATGTAGATTAAAATTAATGAAAGAATATTGTATGCTTTTTTCAATCATTTTATGTATATGTTATAAGTTGTAAAGTACTTGTTATTAAATTAGAGAACAAAAATATAAACTGAAATTTAAATAAAAAATCTAATTTTAATCTTATTAATGTCACATAAACGTATAATTTACATATATTTTTATAAAAAAACTGATATATTATTATATATGTATTATATTCCAAATTATTATATATTGTAATATTCTCAATCATTACCTACTTTTAAATAATTATCATTTATATTTGCAATGTAGTATATATGAAATTAACACTTTATTACATAAAACAAATATTAATTAAATAATTTAGTGCATTAATTGTATACTAATCATTAAAATACATAAAATGTATAGATAAAGCTGTTTTACACATTATTACACTTCTATATATTTTTTTGTTTAATAAAATTACAATAATTTTTTAAATAATTATTTCAATAGTAACATTGCATAGTATAAGATACAATAGAGATTATTAATATAGATGTTTGATTTACATTTTTCGTGATATTTTAAATATAATATATATATATATATATATATATATATATAACACTGATTAAAATAATTAAAAAATTTTTGTAAATGATAACATCACTTAAGATAATATTTAAAAAATGCATAGTTCTAACATATTTTCAAAATTCTTTATATCAATTAAATTCTATTCTTTAATATTAATATATATTTATTTCCTTAAAAACAAAATATGATTGTATTAATGATTAGATATTTAATATTTACTAAAATAAATTAGTTAATTAATTCTTTTTTTTTGCTATATATTTTTTTATTTAGTTTCATTTATTTAAAAAGTAAACATTCAATTGAAATGCTGTTTATTCTTATATTGTATTCCTAAAATCAAATTCAAGGAATTCGCTCATAAAAAGTTGTAGAAATGATAGAGTTAAAAAATGGTAGTATTTGTGTGCATAGAAAGATATGCTATAGAAAATGGCAACATTGGCAATGGGAGCATATCCTGAAGTTTTAGGGGTTGGATGCAGAGAGCGAGGGTCGATATTGTGCTTGACAGATAATTTCCCATAGCTCTAGTAATCCATCATGGCCGACACACGGAGATGGTAAATTTTTCTAAAAAGAATCTTAGATAATTGAACCCGATTCAATTTAATTTATCTAATTTTAAATATCCTAGATTTCTTTTATATATATAAATAAGGATTGTAAAAAAATTAAGTTTCATCAGATTGTTTCAACAAATATATTAATATTATTTTATACAATTATAAATGCATAATTTAATCATTAATATATTAAATTGTTATCTTTTTTAATACACGGCTTATAAATTAAATAAACTTATGCATTATAATAAATAAGAAATGATTGTATTAAATTACTCTCCACATATATTCTGTTATATAAACACAATTATAAATCTATTTTGGCAAATGATATATTTAATATTGAGTATTACATAAGATTTTGATAATCATATGAAAACCAAACGTGATATAGATACTGTTAAAGAATCATTTGGCTCATCTTAAGCATTAGCAGGTAATTTAATTTAAACATCATGATAATTTTTCAAGGGCTGTCATCGAGAGATCAGTCGTAAAACTCTCCCCTTCTTCTAGGCACTTATCTTTCTCTGTCTCTTTGATAGCTACTTCCGCAGCAGCTCATTCTCAGCATTGTAACAAATTTAGCTAGCTTTATTTCGTAAGTCAACTGAGATATGTCTAAAAGCATACAAAAATGTAAAAAAATAACTTGTATCCTATTAATATTTGAGTAAATGATAATTATAAATCAAAAATTAATTTTCTTTTTTTATGATTTTTGGATGTTATAATTAAACAATACAAATGGATTATGTTAAATCTTTGTAGTAAACTAAATCTTGAGGCAGTCTTGTATTTTTTATCTTTATCTAGTTATAATAATATAGTAAGAAAGAAAGAAATGTACATATAGGCTATTGTATTTATAAAAGTTTCAAATAATATAATGTTTTAAATTTTATTATTGATTGAATTTTTTTTTCAAATTTATAGTAAATAATAATATAATAATTTATATATACATTTTTTTAAATTTGATTTTAAGATATTTTTTATGACTGATATAAGTAATGCATTATAAATAAACTATTTCCATAAATTATATATATTTAATTTATATATGCCTTTAATCGTTAAATTCAATGTAATATATTTATTATACAGTGAATATATAAATAATATCTTTATTCTCACAGGTACATTGTAACTCTTCTAACTGTGTAACTCTAAACTGATCTAATTAAACATGTAAGTACTACAATATATATCAGGCATAAATATCTAAACGACCAGACTACACATTCCAAAGAAAATTTATTGTGTGCAAGAGGAATAACTAATCGAAGCATTCTATCACTGAACCACCGATGATAATTGAAGATTTAATGTGTTATTGGCGATGTCTATGCAAATTCAATTTGAGGTTTATCTTGTCTGTTTATTTTTCATGTATATTTATATTTAATTATAAGTAATACTATTGCGTCTATTAAAGTTTACACTATAACAATATAAAATACTAAATGTATTAAGTTGTCTTTATTTAATTTGGATTTTTAATTTATTTATTATTATTTTTTATAAAATTATGATATATAATACAAAATGGTGCATCAGTTTGAAACTGAAATTAATAATAAAACAATAATATAAATAAAATGTCTAAGATTAAAATTATAAATTATAATCCTTCCATAAAGCAGCCAATTCAACAATTGGTTCAACTTTTTTGAAATTACATAAACACGAAATATCTGCAGCTAGAAAGCATTGGAAAGTTAATCTACTCTTCACACGGGAGGTTGCTTCTCCACAAGAAAGTGGAAAGATGCATAAACTATATTCCCCGAAGCAGAGAATATAACAGGTACACGTGTCTCAGCGGCTCGCTTTGCAAAGACACGTGATGCATGGAGGTCTCGATACATTTTTTGCAGCTACGACGGCTTTATTAGAAATTCCAATGCAGCCGCAGCAAAGACTGACACATAGTCCAATGCGAGGCTCGTAAAAGATCGCTTGGCCTAATCATGCGATTTCTTGTGTCCAACAAGTCCGGTTATGTGGCATCAACGAGATTGCCAGACGGTCTGACGTGATGACTTAGTTCTCCCAAATTCAAACTCGATTAAAGTAAAAACCGATTGACTTAAAGAGAACATTCATCCTCCGTAAAAGGATGGATCGCAACTCGTTCAAACGAACGAGATGACGTTGTAATTCGCAATAAAAGAAATTGTCGCCATAAGTGCAAAGACCGGCGTGACTGCAATGCACGTATTAAGTGTGAAAACAGACATTATTCAATGATAAGTATATTTTGTTAATATATAATTAAAAACGCAAAAATGGTTGTTTGGAATATAGAAATATAAACCTGCAAACCAAGTTAATATACTAATGTAATTTTAAAAAATATGAGGATTGTTGAGTTAAAAATTGTTAAAAATTATACAGTGTCAAAAATAACTGAAGATTTTAAACCCCCAGTTTGGATTGTTATTTCATTCTATTTAGTAACTTTAACCATACTTTTAATTTTGACTCTACGCATATAGAAATATTGTACTAAAAATTAAGTTATGTTTAAGCCGAGTTTTGAACCGGTGTCTCTTAAAATCAGAATTTTAAAAGCTAACCACTAGGCCATTACGACTTGTATGACAGAATATTAATATTGTTATTTGAGCAATATATATGAATTTTGTAAATTACATTCTGTATACGAGTCTAAATTGAATTTAGTTAGAATTTAATTCATTTTTAATTGAATTTTATAAATGAATTATTTGAATTGTAAAATGTAAAGTTATATAAATTACATAGTTGTCAAAAAATGCATGATTTATTACGGCGAACAATATGCACGTAGAGATATTTTTTATATAGTAATTAAAATAGAATGACATTGTATTGAATATTATTATATGAAACTATATTGCAATGGTAAAAAAAAGATGTTTTTTATGATCTTTATTCTTTCCAATACATTATTAAAAGTTTCTAATTGAAAATAACAAAACAATGATACTACGCAAAACAATTGGTGCGTTACATTATTTACTCTAAATATTGCAAGCAGTTATGCATCTTTATCAAAGTTACCTTAATATATTTTTCAACTTTTACTAACTAATCAAATACAGTACTTAAAGTAAATTCTAGAACTCATCCAATATATATAAAAGTACAACTAATATTTGTTAACCTTTATTTGAATTAAATTGTGTTATGAAATTATGAGTATATTTATATGGTATAGAAGTAATAATTAATGTTTACAATTAATAATGCGATTATTGAAAAATTATAAAAGATATATATTAAATATATATTAATATTTTGCAATAGTCAGTCAGGTAATGCATCAGTCAGAATATAAATATGAATTTTTTATAAAAATAATCATCAGTGTATGTAATTTAAAATTAATATATTACAGAAATAAAATTATGTAATTACTAAATTAAATATATATTTTAGAAACAACAAGAAGGAAAAGTCGAACAAGGTCAAACATCATTGTTAAACACTTATCATTAGTTATATATGTCACTTTTATATAAATTAATCATTGATGAAAAATATTTAATGGCAAAAGTCAATTTTAATTAAAGAAATATCACAAAATATAAACAAAACCTTGGTTTTTGTTTTTGATTATTTAAGTATATTAAATTTCCAAAATTTAATTATTTTCATTGTTTATATAAAAAATGAACTTGAATAAATTCATATATGTTTTTGTTGTTTTTGCAAAATTTGAAACCATAAAAATCAAATAAATATTCAAATTGAGATTCAAGTATAATTTTAAAATTGTATTCTCTGTTGTTATGCTCAAAGTAAATAAATTTACAATTTAAAAATACAACGTATTTCATACAATATTCAATACAATATTATAGCAATGAGATAAAATAAATATTTTATACAAATTGCTTTTATAATATTTATAACCGCTATATTTTATTAATATTATTATTATTTTAATTGAACACAATGTAATTAAAAATGTCATAAATATTGTATATATAAACACATTTTTCGTACAAGAAGGTTCATTTAAGTATAAGTATCATTATAATTTATAATTTTAATTCATAAAATTATAATATTCGCATAATATTCTTAAAGACGTGCCGTCAAAATATGGCAGCGTTGTCATAAATTTGGATCGTGCTGTAATTTTGTTAATATTAATTTAAATGACTTGTAATAATAGTAATAGTCTTCATAGAGGTCATTAGTTTAATATTAAAAATTCTATGTATAAATATATGAACATTATTTTTATTTACCCAAGAGATTCTGTATAAGTATACAAAATATATCTCACATGCTTCTTTAAAAATATATGTTCTGTAATTTAAATACGTTAAATTAACTAAAATAATGAAAATGAAAAATAATAATTACATACGAAACGTGCATTTATTATTAGAATACTATTACAATAAAACTTTAATATTTTGAAATTTTGTATTCTAGTTTTACTAAATTCTACACGCACAGAAAGATATAGTTGAATTAACAAATTTATTTGGTTAAGCGTATTTTGTTAATTTGTCTGTGAAGTATATGAATTGAATAAAATATTTTGTAAATATTTACACTATTACTGAAACGTTTAATAGTTTTACAAAATTAGTGTGTTGATTCAAATAAAAAACATCAACAATATAACAAAATGATCGAAGTTGAATCATATTTGTTTATCTAACATAACTATTTGTTTAATTAAATAACAACAAAATTCTACGTTGAATGAAGCAAAATTTGTTTGTCTCTACAAAAATTAATTTTGTGCGTGTACTATGGATGAAAAGATGTTGTATGTATTATGTTTTCTGTATATATTTCTTATTTCAACACTATAAAAATATTAAATTAAATGTAATAAATATATAATTGTAAATAATAAATGTCAAAACAAATCTTCAAATTGGATCCTCTTATTAATTTTATTTTTAATTTCTCGCAATATTTGCAATTGTATATAATTTATTTTACATTTTTTTTGTACTGTATGATATAAAATACGAAAACAACATGTTAAAATTTCCGTTGATTACTAATTTAGCACTCTTCGGTTTTAATAAATTTTATTCACAAAATTTTCGTTTCCATTTATATTCTTATATATTTGTAAAATCAAAAAAATACAATAGCATTTGAAAGTGCTCTTATTTTTACAAGAGTTAGTATAATAAATCTAGAGTTTGCTGATCAGTTGTTACTTGTATATGACGTGAATATATATTTAAACCTTGATCGTAAATGTGACACTTTTAGAATTGAAATCCATTAAGATCTTAGCTGCTAATTCGAACTAACCAATGGAAACTTCGACACAACATAATTAGGTCTACTACCTTCGGACTTTCTCAAATTACCTCATTCTACAACTGCATTCATATTTTGTTTTCGTACTTTACAAAATCTATAAAACTATGAATTCTTGCTCCCATGG
>JABFQC010001503.1:0-19046 GCA_022817085.1 Psilanteris sp. ZL-2020 | reverse complement strand
CATACAGGTAATCAAGAAAAACCCTACGAAAAAGTAATTATCTATAACTTACGTTTCATGTTATATGAAATGATTTTAAGTTTTTTTAATTTTATTAATTAATTAATTCCCTCGCTCATATTTAACAAAATTCATAACAAATGTACAAAATAATATTATTTGTACAAAAAATGAATTATTATCCAATAATTATAATTCATAAAGGATTTAATGTTGCCATACCAATTGCTTTTAAATTTGCTTACAGAAAAACAGATAATCGAGACGACGAATGTATTATTGCTCAAGAAAAAATGCATCCTGTTTGTGCTCAAAGAATCGAGGGAGTTGATATACCAACATGTCACTATTTAGCAGATGATTGTAGAGCAAATAAAAACTGCAGGTATACTATATTCTTTTCTGTAGTATAATTTTATAAATAAAATTATAAATATTATACTTGAAAAAATAGTATCACATTATACAAATGATATCCACATCCTTATATTAACAATTATAACATCGTTATTGATAAATGCCAAGTTTTGAATTCTATTAACAAAGCATTTATCTCTATAGATCAAAGTTGGAATATTACGAGCAAAGTTGTTCGGTTGACAGCATTACGAAGAAATGCGCAGGTCCGGCTGAAAATTGTAGAACTGCTATGTTAGGGATTTTGGGAACCGAACTTAGATCCACTTGTGCCTGTAAAGGAACAGACATGTCTCAGCTGTATGATTGTTTAGGCTGGCAAAGATTACTCTGGGTCAATCCATGCGTCGGTAAGTCATAAACTGCAAATATTTCAGACATGCAAATTATGCATTGTATAAATAATAAACAATTTAAAATTAATTTCATTAACTTAATCTTTTTATTTCGATCTAAAGAATACAAAACAATATATTATTTTGCGTTCGGTTGATTTAGCTCAGTAAATGTGAATTCAAAAGCCCCGATAAGTACTTGATATTGCTTATTGAGTATTGATTCCTTTTCGTGATTCCAACATTAAACACTAGAATCTCAATTACATTTTATTCAGAAGACATTCAAAGAAGACGAGAAAATAGTTCCAAGTCCAGGGATTTTATTGATCGTCGTACTTGTAAAGCAAACTCGGCAGTTCTCCAAGCAGAGTTCGTTCGGTAGATAAGTCATTTAGATACGGAGGAATTCAAATACGTCTGCCATTTCAAACTTCAAAATGATTGCCTTTTTGAAGGCTCGCAGTTGTATCAAAATCGCACACGTTTCATTGTTGCAAATTAATTTCGTATTGATTTAACAACGTCTTATGAATGAATACCTAACAACGTGTACTCTTTAAAACATAAAATTAGAATAATCAATTTTGAAAAACTGAACACTCGAATAAGTTGTAATTTAGCATTGTTAAATTATGTTAATGAATCGATAATATATTGAATTATAAAATATTCAATCTTGTATACAATGGATTAGTCGCACTAATCCCATTTTTGAAAATTCTTTTTCATTTTGAATTTTAATTTCATTATAATAATTTTTATTCGAAAATACCATCATTGGTATTTAATGTGAAAACAAAAATATAAAGAATTTTTTACGGTACTTAAAATTAGGTGTGTACTTTTCGAGTTTCATATAATATATAAATTGCAATAAATACTAAAAATAATAACTTTCCATTATAAATATGTATAAAAACATGGTTGTTTTTTGGATTTCGTGCAGCGTTTCCAAATATTATTTAACCAAATACACTTCAACGTGACCTATCTTTCAAATTCAATTTTGAATATGAATATATAAATATATGATAAATAAAGTTTTTAATGAATTTCCAATTATATTAACATAAATTATGTATGCGTTACATATAACGCTTTTTATACACGTTTAAAAAGGGTGCATATTTGCAATTATTAATACAATTACAGAACAATCACCGTTAATCTTATTGACCTTTATAGACCCCGATTCGTTTACAGACGAATATAATGAAATGCTTATTCAATTTAAAACTGTTACGATATTTTAAGGAATACTCGACATCCTTTTCATTATTTTCTGTCAGTCATTTGTACAGTTTATCGTAAGAAAAACTTTCAGAATTTATTCGTCAATTGGCATTTGTAGTTGAATCGCAGAAGGACTATCATGCCCGACGGAAGCACCATCATCACCCCAGAATCACAACCGTGTCAATCTCATCAACGACGAAAGCTGCTTTCATCACTACGACGAGCACAACCACCACGGAGAGCAGCGTAGTTGCCGAAGAGGTCGAGAATAACATTATACCAGAAGTCACTGTTCCACCAACCACAGAATCAACGACAGATGTTTGGGAAACTACAACAACTACTACTACAACCACTACACCCAGCACTACAACTACAACTACCATACCTCCGCGTAAGTATACAATTTTATTGAATTCTGAAATTACATTCGTGAATAAAAGTCGACGTAAAAGATGTTTCCGACTCAACGATGTAGAAGATGCCATTTCCGAAAGATCGTGCGTAGCTTGAAACTTCAAAATGAATATAGACATGAGCCATATCTTAACAAAACCTTTCATGGCACACGTGACTGTATACATATTGTCAAATGTTTAATTTTGATGGACGAATATGCATCTATATCGATCGAATTTTTATCGTGAAACGTATATTCAAGATTAAATTCTTTTGATGCAACTGAAACTATATCTCAAATGGTATTTCAATTTGAAAATTATTTACTTCGCAATGCGTTATACTTATTAAACTTCAAACAAAACGTTTGAATTTCTAGGTGTATCATAATTAATCTGGAATGAATTATAATATATCAATTTTTGTTAACTTCTTTCAAAACAAACGAAGTAAATTCGCTCGGGATTGGATAGTTCATAAGAAAGCGGTAGCAAATGAATAATGATGCGTTGAATAATATAAACGCGAAAACAGTATATAAGAGTCACAAAAAGTAGACAGAAAATTGAATACGTTTTTTTTTTCATTCATTTTATAGGATTCTGCGTGGTCCAGAGACCGAGACAGTCACATCAGTACATTCGCGAGGGAAAAGGAAAGAGGGTGAGCTATCAATATGTACTTCTTACAATTGTTAGAAAATTCCTTTTTATGTTATGCTTACAAATTAACTAAATTTATTTTTATGTGGTTTTAAGCAATCTCGAAGTAGTATTATTTTATTATGTGATATAATTAAATCCTTTTCAATACTTTCGATAGATCGGACGCTTAATTAGACAAATTAAAACTTTTCATTAAATTAAACTACTGAATTAACATTGATAATATGCCGATTAAAATGTATTTCTTAATTAAATCAAAATTAGAACATTAGCATTTGAGTCTTTAAATAATATGTTAATTCGGTGCTGGTATAAACGAAACAAAGATAATTTTAAAATCAATATACTATCCGCAAGAAGTATAACACTTATTTAAAGGTTAAATATTGCGAATTAATATTGATGAGCTGGAATTTATATATCGGCAGCTTTACCGTGAAGACGAACCCGAATGTTCGGAGTTGTGTCAGTGTGGTGAGGGCGAAGTACTCAGCTGTAATACGATTTGCGTCAACTCGTCACCCTGTAAAACGGACTTCGCCTTCTACAATCACGCTGCACCGGCTTATCAAGCATACCGTGGTCGATGTCTTTGCTACAGCGGGCGTTTTATATGCATGCGCCCTTCGCCTGGTAAGCTCCTCTAAACATAATAACATTCATTATTAATGCATTTTTTTTATATAATCCGACTTTAAAAATTCGAAAGAATATTTTAAATGTATAAAATTTTTAACCAAACCTCAACATCTAGAATAAACATAAGAAGAAAAGTGTATACTTTAACTTTAACTATTTTGTATTTAACAAAATACACGCAAAAAAATATTAGACTAATTACGTAATAATTGCCAATATAATTCTTTATTGTAAAATATGTGTAATGCCAATTATCAAAAATGACTGCAAACTATAATTTTTGTGAAATAATTATAAAAACTTGGAACAGTATAAAATATCAATTATAAAATATTACATTACAGGTTTGTTTTTAATATCAGTTAATTAAATTATCTTTATTTATTTTGTTACATTTATTTTTTGCTAATAAGTCGGTCAATTTTTATTGATAAAATCAATTTTTTTCAGTACATTCTTATTATCTTATAATGAAATTATAATAGAACATATATTTTTTAATATAATATAGATATAAATAAATCTGTTATTATTATTATTATTAATACTAGCTAATTACTTTCACAGTAAAACGCGGAATATTAACCGCTATTTCACATAATTTAATAATTATTGATGACCAGAAAAATATTGTATGATTATTAAAAGAGAAAAGTTATTCATTGCAGAGTGTGTTGAGTTTCGGAACTAATATATAGAGATGTATAAAAAATAGTATTTACGTTACAAAAGTGTAGGAAAAGTATGTTTTTATTCAATTAATTAAACAACTATCATAATTACATTTTATTACACATGTAAAATATAATAATAATAAAAATAAAATTGTTTCAAAATTTAAAAATAATAATATATAATATTATAGTGACCGTTTGTTCGTGCAATAGTTTTCCTAAAAAATATATTAGTTTTTGTAAATTATCAAATTAAACTTTTACATTATTGATGATTTCACAATAAACATGATTCGAAAAGAAATAAATTTTATGATATGTCGTTTATTTATTTGCAGATTCATATAGCATACCGCACGGGATATTTATGTTCCTGGGATACAGCGAAGCAGATCAGAGCTTGCTGAGGCCTTACAATAATCTCACTGTATTTGATGCAGTTTCCTCTTTGGATGCATTCATGCACGAAGAAGTTAATAATCAGGCATGATCCTATTTTTTACCTCATAATATTAAAACTCTCATTTATTTCTGAGTTATTATTTTGAATTAAATTAATAATACAAGCGTATAAAATAATTCTGCAACATAATTTTGCATAATGTTCGTAAAGAATGAATAACGTTATTAAAGTAATTTTAAAATTAAGATTAATAATTGTTATATCAAGTTTATATAACTGAAATATACCGTTGGCGTAAAATAATGAATGATTATTTTAATTTATAATTAATAAAGTTTGTATTTGTTTCTCTCAGACGGTGTGTACGCTTTTTTTATATAATGTCACTGGAGAAAACGTCATTGCCGTTGCTCGACTCGGAACAGACAGTCCTCCTCTGAATAGCAGCGAAGCGCAAAGCTTGCAACACCTTCTTAAAGTAAAAGTAAGTGTCGACTAATATATACAAAATACACTTATAATTTCTCTTCGGTGCTCACCATTCCTTCACTTGAACCTCTGTTTTGAACGTACATTTATATTTTGTATCAAAAGTATATTTTATTTTCTGTCATGAAATCTCCGTAATAGTAGACTAAAAATATATGTTTGTTTTGCAGTTTCAATTTATTACTGTGACTTTATATGTTTAATCGATTTAGATATTATTTACAAATTCAAAATTATTATTTTTAAATTTAAATAACGAATTATATTGTAATTGTGCATGGATTTCATGTTCAAGTTAAACTATATATTTTTACCAAATATTCAGATGTCATTAATGCAATCTTTGCAACATCTTTATATACAAAAAACCTATTAATTTTATATTAAATTAAATCGATTGTTGTTAGGTTTATTTTCTTTAACGATAATTATGTTCATAATCAGAAGTAATTATTTATTTAGTTATTTTTACTACAGAAATTATATCGTCCACCATACAATTATTTAATTATTAACAATCAGTATTTTGATAGTCTGTCGGATATAAAACTAAATACGGCGGAATTAAAAAATACTTTGTATAAATAATTATTCATTTTATAAATAACGGTTATTCATAAATAACCCCTTAAGGGGCTATTTTTTCATTTTATTATTTGTTTTTAAGATAAAAAATTATAACTTCATAAATATGCTTATTATAAGTCAACGATGTGCAACTGACAGTTAACTGTATTTCATGGAAAAACAATCACACTCCAGTGCTGTTACAAAAGACAATTACAAATGCAAAACGATGTAAACAAAATGTGAACAGCGTTAGGATTCGAGCTTCATAGGTCTTACAAGTTTATAAATTCCCCTCTATCTCTTGTTTCCGCAAAATGTCAGTGCGTCAAACAAAAGTTGCCTAAACTTTTTAGTAACTTTTCGTGCCAGAAGGGTTACGTGTTACGCGTATAGTTGCGACAGACGTAATTCGTTGTTTTTGACAGACAATAGAGTTTAATAAAAGTTTAACAGGATGATCAAATGTAATCGAACGTGTATTTGCGGCATCGTAACCTTATTCGATGCTACTTAGTTTTATAATTTTGACAATTTCAACTTAATATTACGAACGATGTTATCAATATAATATTCGCTAATAAGAAAGTTTTTTTCCCTGAAATATCAGAATAATGTGCCAATAATATTATGAGCATTTATGCTATATCGTGTAGGCTACTGCAATAGTAACTCATCACGTAAAACTATTCTCGTATATCTGCAGGTGTCGTCGAAGTTGATTTGCAACTTCCGACATTGCAATTAACAGCTCGTTAATCGATATTCAATAGCAAGTTCGAATACAACGATGTGGTGATCCAGTTTTCGCTTTCCTAATTGTTTTATCGAAAAACGACACAATAATGACTTTTTTTTCTTCTTTTGTATCGTAACACTGTTAATATAATGGTCAAATACAATAGAAATAACAACTTTTGTATTTGCAAACAGATATATATGAATTTTATTATTGATGTCAGCAAAGTTCTACTATTAATGCATTAAATAAATGTGTGAAAAATTACAGCGCTGTTTATTTATGGTCAAAATTGTTTTAATAATTTTAAAATAATTAATGTCATATTATCCAAACAATAATAAAATGTAGTATATAATTATTATTTCAATTTTTTATATCATCATATTTAATGTTTGATGAAAAATAAAAATTATATAGTAAAAAGTATTTATTGTTTAGACATGCGGAAGAATTGAAATTGTACGATAAAGTTATTGTAAAATAAAGATATCGTATCCATTACAGTGAGTCAATTATTGGTTATTTTATTATTTATATATAAGAATAACATGATGTAACATAACTTAAATTTATTTTTCATATATAAGTTATTATCGATAGATGATTTTCGATATTAATGGCATACCAGTTTATCAGTACTTTAAATATTTTCATGTCGTGACTTTAGGAAGTAAAGTGAACATGCGTGTTTAGTAAATGTTCATAAATAAAATTTAGAATGATAGTCTTTATATTTATAAAAACGATGAATTTGATCTACTGCTGTATAGTATTGTTCACTTGCCATATATTTAATTCAATGTAATAAACTGAGTAATTTAATAGTTATTTAGTATTAACTGGAAAAATATGTATCTGAATTTTATGTGAATATTTGAATGAATAAAATTGTCTCAAATTATATTTCATTTAATAATTAATGAATATTTATTAACCATATATTCTTAACAATTACGTAAATTGATTGAACCCATTTTTTGTATCGCTTATATACACAAAACATGAAAGAAATGAAATATCTTTGTTTATGTTTGTTTGTTATATGCAAATATTATAATTTTTGTCTAATTAAACCGGGAATACCTTAATATAATAAAACTATTAATAGAAATAGCCATTCTATTGATTGTTTATACTGGATGCATTGACTATAGTTCACTATCCTTTTAAAATTGGATACAAAAAATCGTTTTATATTTGAATTGTTTTTTAAATTATATTGTATCTGAAATGCAAGTTAAGCTCAAATATCACGTTTTATAGCTAATAATATGAATTTATATGACATCATAGAATATATCAATAACCGTTTTTCTTGAAGTTATAATCTCTCGTTCAATTAGAAATTTCAACAAACAGAGAACGTCATTTGATATATAAATGAACTCTTAAAGTCATAAACATTTTTCATGTTTCACAAATACTTTCGGACTTTTGGCGTTATAATAGCAACATTTTATTGGGAAAGTCAGAAAAAGTAAGCACGTCTTATTATTGAAAGAGCGCAACATCTGTGTCTTATAACAGTATCCACATTAAGGAAGAAGTCGGAAAAATGTTTTCGCTGATTTAATGAAATGCACGCCGTTAAAATAATATTGTTCTTAGTGTTCTTATTGTTAATGCGCTTTCAAATTAAATTTCAATTTACATTTCTGAGTACTGCGCGATTATATTTATTTAAACTCTTATTGAAAATAATGTAAAGTATTTAAATGAAGATTTACTTATATTTATATTTTTTACAATGCAAACGGTAAAATGATATAACTAAACCTACGTCAAAAATTGATTATATAATATTTCTGTAATGCAAACAAATAATATAGTATGTTGCTTTATTTTACATAAACCTCCGGCGATAAGCAAATTCAACTGAAATGCGTTTGAAACTTATATTTGATATCTTATCCCTTATGAAAATAATATGTTTATAATTTATTAACAATATGATTAAAACATATTTTTTCATATCAAATATATTGTTCGTGTATAACATGAATATACTTTCTATTTACTGCGGATAATAAATTTAAATATTAATTTGATTTAAAT
Source organism: Psilanteris sp. ZL-2020 (assembly GCA_022817085.1). Lineage (NCBI taxonomy): Eukaryota > Metazoa > Arthropoda > Insecta > Hymenoptera > Scelionidae > Psilanteris > Psilanteris sp. ZL-2020. Next base: position 10,422 of record JABFQC010001503.1, on the reverse strand, counting down.
GAATGCGTGCTACGATAATCTTACCGTTTATTGATTCTAAATAATTAAGATAGTTACGACTCAACCAGAAATACGTAAAGATCGAGTAGACATTGCTAAAAAGCTTCACTATCTTCAGTAAACATCGGAACTTCAAATTTCTTAAGTCATCCATTTTCCCGCCGGCACCCTTATCAGTTTACTTAAATAGCTTGACCTCAGTTAGACTTGTGTTCAACAAAACTGCCGAAAAACGGCAACATTCAAGCACAACAAAAAGCTTCTAACAAGCCCCATCAGGAGTCTTGTCAATCTCATTGTTGGTGATAATAAAAAGTTCGCTGCTGAACTGCGGCACAAAATCGCGCGTCGAGTAAAAAGAACAGTTCTGTATTCGTGTCGAGCATTCCGCGACACCTTAATTTCCCGAGATGTCGAGAATCGGCTGCTTCTTCTTCACAAGGAAAACGTCGGAGGCATCGCGAGTTGCATTCTACCGGGATATCCGAGTCCCAAAGGGGTGGCGGCGGTATACGAGGATGTGTGTATGTGCAGCTAAATAACGGCCGACTGCTAAAAAAGGGGTTGGAGAGTTTTCTGTTGGGATTAGAGAAGTTCATTTCTTCTATTACAACTGGAAAGCGTGTTTCGATTTATCGGAACTACGGCCGAAAGAAAGGAACGATATAGTATTATGGTCTTATATTGAAACTGTGGTATGGATACGTTAAGAGAGATGGTAGAAGGTCGATCGAAAAGCCTTACTGGTTTGGTCAAATTTATTTCCTATAGTAAAACTAGGTTCTGATTTTTTAATTTTATACATACGTAAGATCCCTATATATGGGTAATATCTTCGAAATACGTGACCTTTTATAATCAGTTTGTTGAATTTGATACAGATACGGATTAAATTATGAAACGTTAAATATGGGTTGCACTTGCTAAATTTATTATTTGACTATAGGAATCACATAGCAATTTGTTGTTATTATCAAAAATATAAACTTTAGTTTAAGGCAAGTTAATATAGTAAAAGTAGGGTAAAATTATATTTATATATCATAATATATAAAACTTATATAAAATATAAAATAATATTTATATAAAAAAATAAGTAGATTATTAAGTTACTAATTAATGATAGATTTAATAAAAATATTGTTAGAAATAAACGAATATACAAATATATTTATATTTATTTATTAATTATAAATAATACATAATTATATTGTTTCTCATATAATTACATTACATATTATTCAGTAAAAATTAAAAACATGTTTTTGTAAAAATTAATTTATTGAACGCAGAAAAATAAAATAAATTATACAATAGGTATCTTTATTCTATATATTTCTATAATTTTTTTCCTGATAAGTTGTGATAAATAATGGTTACAAGAAATATTTTTTTACGAACTAACGATTTTATACTGAATTATACGTTTACGAGGGTTTCTTTCAGTGAAAAATTCACTAGACCTTATTTATACGATGATGCTTATGCATTCTTATAGTTATAAAAATATTTTTCTTGTAAATAAATATTAATAAATTAATAAATTTATATGTAATTGTTTCAAAATAAAATCAATTCAAGAATTATTATGTATATTATTCTACAGAAAAATTTATTTTATATTTATATATTATGTATTTTATACTAATATATTTATATATATTAAAATAATTTTCAAAATCGTTTCTTTAAAAATAAAAATATAAAACGAAGCTTTCACACGAAATATTAAATTTAATGAATAAACTGTTTCAGCAGTTTTATTAAAAGAGCTGTTTGATCGATTAAGTAGTTTAATCGATTATGTAGTTTGACCATTTAGGGAGTTTGTCTGTTTATGGAGTTTTGAGGTGAGGGGAGGGAAACAATTTAAAGGACTTTGATATATTAGAGATTATATTTAATTAGTGGCTTATCCGTTAGCAAATTTGATATATACATTATTTAAGTGTTAAAAATATGTTCTTGATATAAATATTTTTGTATTTAATATATAAACAGTTAAAACATTAAGGTGCAATGTTTACTATAATTATTTATTCCTTAAAAACATTCAAAAGATTTATTAATTGTAGAACTTAGTTTGCTTACATAAAGAGTCCTTTCAAACTTTCAAAGGCCATTTTAAATAGATAGAATATTATAGTTCTATTTTAATTCGATTTAATTTAGTTTTTTTGTACAAATCTATACCGATGTAATAACGTAATAATTATTTACAAAGTAATATTAGTTAACTTTCTTTTATATATTGTTATTAGATATTATTTTCGAGCATGATAAATAGTTATTGATAGTAATATTATACTAACATTAAGCATATCAAAGGATATTTCATATCAATATTAATATTATATTTCTATTATATGAAACTAATACACTCATTAAATATTTTATACTAACAATAAAATAACTTGAAATACGGCGAGTTTATGGAAGTCCATTTCAAATATGCAAAGTCTTGATTTGTTGATTTGTTTCTTTAAGCTTTAGTACAATGTTTTTTGTGAAAATACATATAATGATGAATATAATACAGATCAATACAAACATAACGTTGTTTTTATCAACGTCCATAAATGAGATAGGATAGTAATATGATATGATGTTGTATAATACTGCTGGTAAACAACTTTATTGAATAAATTAATGGCATATGTTCGTAATATGTTTAACATAATAAACTTATATTATTAGCAAATATCTAATTATATTACAAAAATTTCAATTTACTAATTCAATTAATTTAAATTAAACAATTTATTATTATTTAATTTCTTTTATTTTTACAACTAATACTGTTATTCTATACATATAATACATACGTTTATAATAGTGTAAATATATCAGTAACTCATTATTTTTTGTCACCAAATAATTATACATCTTCAGTTTTACAAAGAATACAAGACCTATTATACAACATTATATTAAAATTCGAAGAGGTCACGTGACCGGATTAGAAATATTTGCTAGATGGAATGCAAGATGATATAGGAGGAGTTTATCTTTGCATCGTCGAGGTTGTTCCAATTTTCATGCGGGCATCGATGTGGAATAGTTGAATATTTTGCAGAATTATAATTTGGTTTTAAACTAAATGCGGTTTTATGGGAATTCTGAATAAATATTTAAAATGTGAATTATCCAGAAATACGGAAGAGGTTAAAATATTTAGAGTTCTCGACCTGAGTCCGCTAGCGCCCTGAATGTATAAAACTAATAGTATGTTACTTGGAATTTCAACAATTTTTCACTCTGCGGGTCTTGAAGGTGAAACTTTTAAAGTACTTTTTCGAGCCCCAGGAGTTTGAAATAACTATGCATTTTTTTACTAAAGCAGTATTAAAAACTGATCGACTTGTTCATTTGTAATCTGTAGATACTAATGAATGAACTGATACATTTTTACTTTCCCTCATAGGCAACAAATTACATTTATTACAAATTACATTATATTACAAATCTTACAAAAATATATATATAAAGAGATTATAATTGTAATTATTTATGAATTTACATTTCGTATAGAAAAAATAATTTTAATATATCCGTCATTAATAATCAATAACAATATAAATAATTATATAGTAATGCATAGATTTCTTAATGTTATTTAAAATTCCAAAAATTATAATACGATTGATGTTATGTTATAATTTACATAACATACAATGTTACTATTATAAATATATAATTTTTTTGCAAATTTTCATTGTATGGACAATAATACGTTGTTTGTTTAAAGAATTAATGCTTTATCTAAATATAGATAAAGTAGTAAATTCTTGGCATGTACTTGAATACACTTGACGAGTAGCTTAGATTAAGATATAGATGTTAGTAAAATGCATTTGTATCGGTTCGAGGTTAATAAACGAGGTTACACAATTTACGGTAAAAGTATTAACAATGTTAATGAGATTTTCTATTAAAGTTAATAATTATGTTTTATATATGAATATAAATCTTTGTTTTAACAATTATTTTTAACTGATTGCAATAATTAGTGCAAAATGTAAATTTATTTGTAATAATTTGTATACTATATATACGATATAGTTTATAATAATAAAATGTCAATATAATAATAAAGATATGTCAATTATTGGTGATTTGTTAGATAAATATATTTATCTATGACTCATAGATTTGTTATTTCCGTATTATAAATGCACAAATTTAGCATATGAATGAAATTTCCATTCTACATTGGTAGTAAATCGATCTGAAATCGATTTAGGTAAATGCCAATCGTTCATTACGTATATTTGGTTATATACTAACTTCTGTCTTAGCGCGTAATTGCTTTATTATGAACTCATTTGCAGCTGTGTAAATTAATTTGTATCTCTGCTGAATTGTACTAGAAACATAAATACGGAATGTTTATGATTATTCCATTATTAACATACATTAAGATTTTTTTATATTATACTCCTATATTTACGTATGAAAATTGTAATCTGAAAAACGAATTTTCTTCAATATTTCCTTCTCATAATGTATGTTGTTTTAAAGAATAGTAGAATATATTAAAAAATATCATTAATTAAAATTTAAAATCTATATATTTTTCAATTAGAATAAAATACATTTTACTTATATGTAAGGATTATTTTAGTTCTCGTAAAATATTATATAATTAATTGTTAAAACTGTTATTGAATAATATCTCAGTTTTCTGAATCCATGAAGTCTATAACAGCAATTCTTATTTCGTAAAGAATAATCAAATCATACGCAGGAACATAAACTAAATGATATTTGGATGATATAAAAGACCGAGTTTTAAGAACTTAGTTGTGTACTTGAGAAAAAAGTGATGACTTGATTAGATTGTGCAGTCCAGACATATTCACTATGGTGGCTTACGTAAGAGGGTGGCATTTACTTTACGGCGTGTTGACGTAGTCTTGTAAACATAATTGTCTGCCATCCTCGCAAATGAAGCATCGCATCATGTGCCCAACTTCACTTATAATTAAATATCCATTGTATATAACGTCTAGCCGTATCATAAATAATTCGCAAAAATCTGCTTTATATCAGTACATCAAAATATGGTTTATAAAAGTGCACATACTTAACTTTTACGTTTCATTTTCATTTCCTTTTAAAGCGCCCAAAACTCATCCAAACGGCATTTAGATTCCACTCGCAAACTTTAACTTCCCAAGGGTGCGTTTTCATATTTATAAAAGCGCGAACAAACGGTAAAGTTAATTTTCATTCTTCGTTTTTTATTTATGTAATAAAACTTTACTAACATAAGAGTATATGTTTTGATTATCCTTTTAAAAAATCGCAATTTTTTTATCCGACTAGGGTTTTGTTAAAACGAATTTATTGGTCGTTCTAATGTAAACAACCAGAAAGTAAATTATCGTTCGAGGTAACTGTTCGAACCGCGTACTCAATTTGATGCTAATTCCTGGGAGTCGGGACATTGTCTCGCGCTTTAATAGAGCTTGCAAGCTGTAGACAGGAAACCGAGAGCGGAATAAAGAAACGCACTACGAAAAGGAATTTTTAAAGATGCTCTCGACGAATCGGGTTACGGGAGTTTGAACGATCTACGAACTTGGATTATTCACGGCAAATGTCTTGCAGGGTCGTTAAGGGATTCGTCTACTTTTAAAAGCAGATATTAAAAAAGAAGAATGATCTTTACGAAGTTTTAGATGATAATATATTTTGCACACATTATAAACTAAATATATCAAACTAAGTAAGATATCAATAAAATATCTCGTATATTAAAAAAAGTTTCGAAATTTTCATAGTTTTTACAATAGGTATATTAAAAGAAATTGGCATTACTAATTTTGAAGTGATGTAATACGGTTACGCAATTAGTGCTATAAATAACTGATATTAACTGAAATGAAACATTCGCAAAGAAAAGAACAAATATTTTTCCGTTAGCTGGGTTTGTTTATTTTTAATGTTGAGTATATTAAAACCGATATATAAAAATATTTTTAAAATATGAAATATTATTTATTATTTAATATCATTGTATTTAAATACGGTTGGAAATAAATGATATTTCAACTTTATTTAAATGCAGCGCCGATGGAATATTTTAATCACAAAAAACTTCTATTTTCTGGCGTTAACTTTGTAGATACAATTTTGCAATAATGATATGATATTATAATATTTTTCTTAAATGTAATGTGTCATTTATAATTATAAATTTTTATAATAATAATGTTGACGTCATTATATAAGGTATATATGCAAACATTATTAAATGTTTAATTTTTTAACATCGATGGAACCCAACACTTTAATATTGGTTTAATTTGAAATTTGTATGACACTTTATTTTTAATTTTATTTTATTTTAAATTTGTACGTTTAAAATAGAAATATTTTGATCGGGTTGAAACTAATATTAAATCCTTAATTTGTTAACGATGAATGAAGAATGAATGCAACTTATTCATTCTTTCATAACTTTTAATTATTGCGATAAATTATGTTGTATTAAAAGATTTTACTTATCATTTATAATTTCGCCTAAATATATGCCAAAAATTAGTATTATAAATAGTAATTTTTAATGCTTTATTTTTCTCAGTGTAATTTTTAGTTGTTTTAAATTAACAGTTCAGAGTTCCATATAGAAATATAAATATATAGTGTTGTATAATTTTCATTCGAAAAAGGTAATTATCGAAATAAAAGTGGATAAAAGGAATTTTTCAGTTCAGTTGAATTAAATATAATATCACACGTATACATATATATATATATGTCAAAATATATTTTATAAATATAAATGTTGAATAATTTGTATTCACCCTTATTAATAATACTTCATTTTTGATATACATTTAACTTTAATTATCTATAAGCATTGTGATCAACAGTATTATATATTTATTAAAAACATTTATTACGTAAATAAACAAAATTGCAACGAAAAGTTATTTTTTAATAAAATTATATTAATGATAAATTGCATACGCGTTTCAAATCGTTGATTCACATTTTCTAGCAAAACTGTAGGATAAATGCATATCACAACAACACATGACATTAAGTCTTTTTTATAGCAGATGAACAAATGTAACTCATTATTCATAACAACTCGCATTAATTATATATGATTAGATTTGCCAGTTCTGTTTGTTTCGAACCTTACTATACTTCTAAATAAACTGATTAAGCGAATTCGAATTGACCTACTTAATTGAACGATCAAAATCGGGTGTAAGTAGGTAATCTCCGAGAGCTTCATTTCATAAACTTATAGATACCGGTAACCCACCCTTAGTTCAAAATCGCTAAGATCTTGTATACCAGTTTCCTACAGAAGGAATTCCTGTACTTCCAACAATGCTCGAGAGGTCAACCATGCATTTGCCAACTCATGCTTGTCTTGTTTTACTCAGGCAATTGAGAGATTCAGGCGTTTAACTGCTTAGTTAACATAATAATTTCTAACAGACTCAGTCTCTGTTCTCTTTGTTATTGTCACTTAGTTATTTCGAAAGTCTTAATTCACTAACAATATTCCACTTTTCTGATGATTAAATTTAAATTTTTCTCTCAATAACGATAACAGTATTTTATAAACCATACATTCATTATATTTGCAATGGTTTCATATTTATATAGAATTTATTTTGAAAATATATAAAAATTATATATTTGAATCGAATATGTAGCGATTGATACAATATAGTAATAAATAATTTATTCCTGTAAGTTTGTTTTCGTGAAAATAATTTTCAAATAATATTTGTGCGAATATTGTTATCGGTTTATGAATATTCGAACGTGTTTATTTCTGTAAGACGAAATTCTTAAGCTCTACGAATATTTCTATTTAGCTTTGTTAGCTTAAGGAGCGCGCTTTCGAATGCCACACAAGTGAGTAAGGAAAGCTGGCTTACAGCAACTTTGTTATTGCAGTCAACTCGCACCCACAACGCACAACAGATCTTCTCCAGAAATTCACGTTCCACATTTCATATGTGTAAAATAAACCGTATTCGGGCACGCCTTCTTCATTACGCCAACATCTAAGCATTTTGTTATCGAAAATGAAATTTTTTGTTGAAAAAGCATATAAAAAGAAACAAATTCCATTACTGTTTTTGGTTGTTAAAAAATTGTTTACATAGTTAGTTTACGTTTATTAAATGTTGTTATAATATAGAAGTAATATCATAATTATCTGTAAATAAACAATTTATATCCATAAGTTTACGAGATACCCTAATGTGTATATAATTTATAATACGTCAGACATATGCCTATAATTACTTTCTTATTTATCAAACTTATTCAAGCTAAATGAAGTATGGCCGAAAAGAAAAATTATTACTACTCGTTAAAAACCTATACTATAATTTTCTGGAATATAATGTTTTCCATATTACAACGTCTTGCTAGATCATAGATTCGGTGTGCTCCGCCAGTTGTATTCTATGGTGTTCTAATTCCTCTTATTTTGATAGTAACTTATGAATGTCGATAATAAGTATTGTAGATTAAATTATTAAAAAATAATATAACACGTTTTATATTTATAATAAATTTACATCGAATAAAAAGAATTCGGAGAATTCTTGCAAATTAGTAGTACTTTTAATATTCTCTATTCACTGACATTAACAATACTATTCATTGATTTCTATCGAGTTGTTTAATTAAACTTTCCTGGATGAAAAATAATCACTTGGATTATATACAGACGCCACAGAAAATTCGAAACAAAACTGTAACGGGACGAAAAACGCCGGGTAAATTTAAAGCTTGACTTGCCAATGAAGCAAAGCATTCAAGCGAAACACGAGTTTTCTGCGCGACGTCAATCTATGGCCTATTCGGAAGATAGAGCTAAAGTCTTTAAAGGAAAAAGGGTTGGGTTGAGGAAAGAAATCTTTTGGTGTTGTGAGGCTAACGCACCAGCATTCGGAGCGACAGAGAAAGAAAGCGCAGTCTTAAGTGGCGCATGGAAATTCAATGAAAAGTCGCGAGCTGAGATCGATACTCAGATGCGGGCATTGGCATAAAGCCTTTATTGGCTTTATGCCAATGGCCGCTATCTCCGTTGAACACCTGCGCGCATTCGATGTTCAAACATATTTGGAGAAACGTGATGAGACAAATGGCTAATGTGAGAAACGGAACCGAACCATCCGCACACAGAAAAGTTTTATTGCTGATGTTACATACTTTGTTGCACGCGCTGCAGAATGATTTATTGCATGTAGTTGCGTCGATTATATGACCGATAATTTTGAATTAACGATATATATCTAATTGAGATAACGAAAATGTTTAATAATTTGTCAATGTCATAATTAACAGCCATTATTTCGAAAGTTTTTCAAAATAAAAGTTTAATTAATTTAAAGTGTCGATAATTACACATTGTAATTTCTTATAATATTTACCTTGTTGTCGTTTATATTAGAATAATGACCGATATTTGTTATTATTAAAAATTAGTTATTTTAAATAAACTTTTATTATTGGCATTTGTAAACACTTCTTAATAAATATTTCATTTTTTATTTTTTAAATAGATATTATTAAAAATCTAGGTTACTTTTTTCTCTACCATTAATTAGGAAATTAGAAAATAATTTTAATCATTGCCTTATTAATTGTTAACGATATTAATATCTCAGTTTTTTGTTGGATTAATACAATTTAAAAATAGTTGTACAGTGTAAATGTTATTAGAAAATATTGTTATTATTGCTGAACATTAAACTCATGCACAAATCCAGTATATTTACAAAATTCGTTACGTGAGCCTCTCTATAATTCACAGTGTATTTTGGTAAAAAATTATTGAAAGATACACCATCGCATATATCCATAAAATATACCTGTTAAATTTTAACATTCTAATTATATACTCGTGTACTATATTTAAAACAAAAATATTTAATATTGCATAATCATGCGATTCAGAATAACTATTTATTTATACTTTATATTATATATCTTATTGGTGAAAAGCATGATATATGACTCGACTTTCAGTCGTATAAAATTGATTATGAATAAATAGCTTCTATCAATAAATAATTAATTTAAATTGAAAATAATACAAATAATATATTTTTAAACATTTTAATTATGGAAAAGATCAATTATTAAACTAGTATCATAACTATAATTCAATTAAATTAGTTGTAAAATTCCGGTTTAGTTAAAATAAAACATATTTTTAGTTGTAACGACTTAAATTTCATCTCTATAGTATAATTATTTTACTCCGGTTATTTCTTCTTCTTTGAGTATAAGCTGCGGTACACATTAGTCAATGATGAGTTCCATTTTTCTCTGTCCTTAGCACAAATTTTAGATTTATAACATTTATAATTCTACATTTATATATATATATATATGCAAAATTCTGAATTTCTTTGTTATTAGTATATTTGC